>JADKLZ010066526.1:433-34576 GCA_021533235.1 Biomphalaria straminea | reverse complement strand
TCAGGTGGCCGAGCCTTGCTCGGTTAAATAATTTATATACTAAGAAAGGTTATATACTACTGCTAACTAGATATCTTGTTCAGTGTGATCAAATAAGGAGTAGAGCAGCTGTGTAATCACCATTTCCTTTGTTTTGGTACGAGACATTAGGCTTGACATCAAATCCGAAGATTAATGAGAAATGCAGTATTTCCCGTGGCTACGCAGCCCCAGATGTGACCTACATATTTTGCCACATCCAGGGCAAGCATAACCATTGTCCTCCTGTGGTCGATTAAGATTTTCTTTTCGCGTCTGCGTCTGTCCTCGGCAGCACATTTTCTGTTGTGCCTTTGTATAGAGGGAATTCTTTAAGTCCGACATTTACACTTGACAGAGTAGTACCCTGCTGTATGAGAGACGAATCTCAGACAAACGCATGCCAAAGGCGGTCTTTTTTTTTTGGTGAGCTAATAAAGTGGTCGGCGTAACACCGAAATGCTTAAAAGACCAGCTTTGGCGCCAACTGGCCTTAGCTGACAATTGACATAGAAGAGAGCACCTGGTTGCATGTGGCCTCAGAACGAGACAGCTGGAGATCACCTGCAAATAAAAAAAGAAAGTAAACGGTATCTACACCGCCCTACACAATTTAGGTGTAAAAAATTTATTAAGTTCTTAAAACGCAATAACTAATCATACATCGGTACATTTAATTTTATTACTTTCCTTCCATAGTTCTATAATAAATCAATCTTCAATAAGATGGTGCGCAATTGTTTAATTAGGTCTATTGACTCGTTCTTGTTTGCATTGTACTACGGTAAGCCTAGTGACGTAAGCAGCGTTTTTCCCTTTTACGTCATGGAAAACTTTAATTCATTACTATAGTGTACTTCTTTGCAAACAAGAACGCGTTTAGAGATATGAATGAAGGGATGTGTTAAACTAAAAGCAGACCACGGACTGTAGCACCACTGGGATGGATGGATGACAAAAGCCGGTATGAACTACTTATTGTCCGACAGTCAGGCTGGGCAGGGCATTTATTTAACCGAGCAAGGCTCGGCCACCTGATATTAAATATATATATACTAGACAGATATTACCCGCTGTCCGCGGGTCTTAATTTGCGTAATGCTGATGTAGTCAGTGATATTGTGCATTAGAAACAAAGAAAATAATAATGTTTAAAGTAAAGCGAATGCGCGAATTCACGTTAAAAAAGAAATCATACATAGAAACTTGACCTTATTTTACGCGATAATAGGATAATAGTTGCAATCATGTAAAAATGCTTTAGAAAACAAATTTCAATGTTAATTTGATTAAAATATGAAATGAATGGGCTATAATTAGTATGTTCAAGTGTAACCTTTCGGTAATGTCTAATGCAACTATGTTCAACAGGATTTTTATATTCGCAGATACAAAGAACGAATTTATGTAAAAATCCTTTTGAAACACAAATTCGTAGGTTAATTTTGTTAAATAATTAAATCATTAGACTATATTTTGTATTTTCATGCGTCAAAGTTAAAATCTATAAGTGCAAAGTTTATTTCTTAAAATTAGATCTAGAATAATCTAGATCTAAATCCTTTCGATCTTTTTCTCATGTCAACATTTGTAAACAAAGCCTAGTTCATAAAATAGTATAGCTGTAATAGACTTGGGAAACTTTATTTTTTTTTAGGGTTTTAAGTTTGTTTTAGGGCTACAATTCATACATACAGGTCTAAGTTAGTACCCAAGGAACATTTCTGTCAAGTTTTGTCAAGATCGCTGAAATGGTTTTGATTTCTATACGGGGACATACATACATACATACATACATACATACGCCTTTGTTTTCCTTTTATATATATATATATATAATACAAGAATTGCTCGCTTAAGAGTATAGGATATACACCTTCTATTTCGAAAACGGCTCTAACGATTTTCTTTAAAATTTCAACGTATCTAAATGTTAGTGAGAAAACAACCAAGCGATAGTGTTTGTTGTGTGTTAAGTGGTCAGGCGAGAAAATATACACTGCCCATGGGCGCCCGCAGGATTTTTTGCAGGGGGGGTGCAAGCACTGGCAGATCGGGGGGGGCGGTAGGGGGGGTCCCTCCCCCCCCCGGCCCCCCCCCCCCCCCCGAGAAGTAATGAAGAAACTTAAGAATTAAGATATGTAATGTAAAGCCGTATTCTGTAATAACTCCCAAAATCCAAACGTGTTTTTTTTTTCTCGGTGGTAACAACTCAATATTATCAAATATCATGCTTTTCTGCCAGTAGTCTCTCCTTACTCAAGATGACATCTCTGACGTGTTCCTCAGGATGGTCAAGATGGTTTTTCATTATGCCATTAATGTTACTGCTGAGCTGCTGTTGAGCGGCCATTATGGAAAGACTGCAACACCATAGAAACTGGTTCAAGAACAGATGAATAATTGACGACAATGAAAAGACAAATCAGAAACACAAGAGGAGGAGACATTTACTACACAAGTGCAGTTTATCTGGTTCACTTGCATCGTTATTTTAAGATCCGCCAAACAGTCAATGATCTCTAAGTTGAGACTTTATTAAGCTTGAATAGATTTGTATTTTTCAGTTCATTGTGTCTCACACAAAGAGGTAAATGTAGTACCAACGCAATTTCTAGGGACTGATACGGAAGAAGATTTCTAGCCATCACGGGGGAGCCTTGGCCAAGTAGTTTGTCCATGTCTAGACGGTACAATGCCGTTAGACACATGTAGCATGTCTCTCTGAACCACAGGAACTAGGCTAATGAATACAATCACAATCTACAAACCGAACACTCAAAGACATCTGCTCAGTGCCTGAGATATCTGCAGTTTCATCACTAAAATACCCAACAAATGCAGTTAATTCATAATGCTGCAGCTTGTAGTTTTTGGGCTCTTGCTGCTGCCTGTGCTCCGTTAACCCAAATCAACGTTATGACTAGAATGACGATATCTGAAGAACATTCTTGAATCTCTTCTATTGTAAACTGGTGAACGTGTTTAACCCGCTGTTTTATCGAGCGCTGACACCGACCGCAACTATATAGCCTTTATCACATCGAAAGATAATTGGCAAAAAAAATGTCTAGACCTTAGCTAAATATAAACAAATAATTGTAACATTTTACGTCTCAAGACATTTTTTTCCCTTTGCAACTTCTTGAGTGACTAAAGAAGCCAATCCTTTGTACTCTCAACCTTCTTTCTACTACTTCTGTATCTTGCATCTGTAATCCATGACCTTCCTTAAATGCTCGCTATCCAGTGCCACATTTTCTAAGCTGTTGATGTTGATTTTGAAGAGCTTTATCTAGCGTTTGCATACATCAGCATACCTCAGCAGTGGATGACCAGCGAATCTCCTGCCTTCTGTTAAATCACAACACAGAATGTTTTGTGAAAGTCGACCTTGTGGCATTCATAATAACTATAGCTATGTGCAAATATAAACAAATCGTCACGACTAACATGCTATAGAATATTTGACACCCTTCATAGTGCAAAGAATAGCAAGCCTATAATAAATCGTGCATGGTCAAACATGAACTATAGATTTGCCTATTCTAGTTACAATAATAGCATATCTTTACATCTGTTTTTATGTGGAAGTACTTCTTTTAAAATTACTACACTTTATAATATTCTAATGATAGGCTTTAAAGACTTAGATTTAAAAGACCAAAATTTCATAACATTAATTTATTAAACTCTTGCATTAATAAGGCACGTGCATCCGTAGGGGGGTACATGATAGTGCACTTGCACCTCCCTGAATTCTGAATGAATCTACATCTACGTAATACAAATATAACAGATCTGGAAGATGTATTTCATTATTTTAAAAATGGCTAAAATGTGGTTACTCGGAATTCAGAGGCGCGCACACAAATGGTTGACAAATCCATTCCATACACCTTATCTACTTATTTCTACTACTACATTAACCAGTGGAAGCACTACTTGTTCAGTTGCTACTTAGAAATTAATTGATTTGATGATGCGAAAAAATGACTAGAATTTGGCTACTCAGAATCCATGAGGCTGCAAGTGCAACCCTTTGCACCCCCCTGCGAGCGCCCATGCTTGCACCCCCATGGATTCTGTCTAAATTTACATCTTCGCAATAAAAAGCACATCTGGATGATGTATTTTATCATCAAATATATTTTTTTTAAAATTGGCTACAATGTGGCTACTCACAATTAAAAGGCACGCACGTACATAGTTGGCCATTCATTTCATACGCCTGGGCTAATCTACTACTACATTAACCAATGGAAGCACTACATGTTCACCGGCTACTTAGAAGTTAATTGATCTGGGGGTGCGAAAAAATTACTAAAATTTGACTACTTAGAATCAAGGGGGGTGCAAGTGCACCCCCTTGCACCCCCCTGCGGGCGCCCATGACATTGCCGTGGTTAGTCAAGCATTTAAATCTCCTTTTAATACGCATTTTGTTCTTTGCTTACAAGATCCTAGATCTAACCGTATAGACGGCGATTTATTTTTTTTAATTAGAATTTGCATCTATGGTCTCACGCTATAAAATGAGTCAATAGATTAATTTAATAGGTTAGTGTGACGTCACATAGAAACCCGGTGAAAGTCTGACTGTTTTGGATGCGCAGAAAAATAACGTCAGAAAAAACATCAATTACTAAGTTATTATTTCAAATCAAGAAAAAGAATAATATATTCATTATCTGTGAATCAAAACACATATTATATCAAAAATTGTCAAAACCATCGGAGTTTCCCTTTAAACGAGCAAGAGTAGACTATGGCTTAAATATTCCTGGTCCATTGGTTAATTCGACGGGGTGCCGCCTCTAAGTTTATGTTATAACGTAAACTCTCTTTGTAATATTGTTTTGCACAGCATTCCAGCAAAAGTCATTATTACTTATTTTCTGCTCCTTCATTTTATAATCTTTTGCGTGTTGATTCCAATCAACAC
The DNA here is from genome assembly GCA_021533235.1 of Biomphalaria straminea. NCBI lineage: Eukaryota > Metazoa > Mollusca > Gastropoda > Planorbidae > Biomphalaria > Biomphalaria straminea. The sequence goes on along the minus strand of JADKLZ010066526.1, from coordinate 29,613 downwards.
ATTTCAAAACTTTTCAAGATTATACTTGTGATTTGTGATGGACTTCGTAGCGGGCCAACTTCAAACAATAAAAATCTGATAGGACATGCCTTCTATAGGACTTGGAACGTTGTTGATCCCTGTTAGATTCACACTAACGTCGATTTCTATAAGAATTAAAAGCCTTAAGTTTCTTCTTTATCGTTGAGTGACGTCTACTAGAAGCACTATATACGGTTGAAGGATATTTACGACAACGCTTTAGATTAGTATTACACTTGAATGTCTAAAAGATATTTGTATTTAATTATGAATAGAATAATATAAATCTTGAAACAATTTACTGGCATTTATGCAGCCCTTTCGGTGGCCCTACCAACCCTATTGAGTACCAGCCCACCGGGCATTTGCTCGAATGCCCATATTTACAGTTCGCCCCTGCTATGACAGCATACTGACAATGTTTATACATATTAAGGTTAAATATTACTTATTTGATTCTTAATTTAATAACGGTATTGTTAAAAAAGTGTCAAGTAATTCTTAACGATTCACGATTCTTACTCAGGAAACCAGGTTCAGAAGCCGAATGCTTAGCCACTAAGCTACCTCGTTCGCAGGTCCAGTGACGTAGATAGGGATTTTCCATGATTTGGTGTCCCAGGGATTTCATCTCGTAGGCTGCCCTTACATTTTGCGTAATATTTAATGTCAAAAAACTCTTAAGTGGGAGCTCAGGGGGATTCTCTAATTCTCTCCCTTCTTCTCACCAAACCTACACCATAGCCAATGTCACCGAGCCCCCTGGCGTACTTACTTTTAAACTTAAATACCGTAATTGATCTAATTGAGCTTATATTTTTAATAAAAATTTAAACCATATATTCATTCGTTATCAATAATATGTTAACTTGACAATTTTAAGTTATTTACATAGCACATGTGCCATTAGAGAGTGAAATATGTTGCCTGAATCAACCAGGAAATCCAATGACTTAGCAGAGATTCAGTCATTAATTTATATGCATGACTAGATTGACACATGAAATGGACGCAAATTCTTTTTTAAAGCTTAACTATTATATTGTACTAGAAAATAAACATAAAAAGATATGTCATTTTCCTTAACTAAGTAAGCAACAAAAACTATCTGCAACATTAAGAGAAGTCCAGACATATCTTCTTAGGCCATACAATGTTTCGTTGACAAGATCGATTTACAAACTATGTTGTGTATTTAGTTTTAAAAAAAAATAAGGTCAGATTGACAAAAACAACGTTTCCATAGGTGTAAATAGTTGAACTATGTTATTAATAGAGGTTGATACTCCTAATTATGTGCAATTTTACTTGTTATTTTATTTTTAAAGAATATATTTATACCGTAGGCGCGGTGGATGAGTGTAAAGCGCTTGGTTTCTGTACTGGGGGTCCCGGGTTCAAATTCTTTGAAATACTGGGGATATTTTCTGGATCTGTGAGCTCCTCTGAATTCACTCAGCTCTAATGGGTGCCTAACATTAGTTGGAAAAAAAAGTAAAGGCGACTAGACATTGTGCTAACCACAAGACCCCAAGACACACATAGAATAAGATGATCTTTACATCATCTGCCCAATAGACCAACCCTGAAAAGGGACACTTTACTTGTAATATTTTATAAGTTAATATGTTTCTTAAACGTGAAAATGAATGATTTTTTTTATTTCCAGCTAGTGATATTTATTCGTTAAAAGAGTAAACATGTTGTTTATTGTATATAATAATAATAATAGGCTTGTTCTTATGTATTTTTAAAGTTACAAGCTTTGGCGTTGCCAGATGGAAATGTTCGAACACCGTTTTCTTGTATGTCCATTAAATTTTGAATTTCCTTGCGTCTATTACATGATTTGTTCTAGAGCCTAAGATAGACTTTTAATCAAATAAAAGTTATTTATTTTTTTAACATATTTAACTTAAAAATTAGAGAGTTTTAATCACAATAGATGTAAGTGGAATGTTTGTGTTTATCTGTAAAAAAAAAAATTCCTAAAGAGATTTATCTTTATTTCGCTTTCTAAATTTCTGTATTTTTCCACCACTTATATTCTTTAAATAAATAAATTAGACTTTTAATTTGTATGCTCTTTACAGTGCTAGCTGAATCACATGTGTAAACATTTCCATTCTGGTACTAAGTTTGTATTTGTATTAGGTTGGTTGCAATGATCTTTCAATGTAATGCATTTTGAATCGGAACTGTGTCCAATTATTTAAAATCTTCATCTTTCTATTATTATGGGTTCCTTTTCACCCCTCCACTCTTTAGACTTTTATTTTATTGTTTCTAGTGTTTTACATTAAGGGAATTGTCATTCTACAAAAACATAAACAAGATTTTACGGCATCCAAATGTAAACTCGAAATAAAGAACTGTAATAAACTTTTATCCGATGTCTTAAAACCTTTACAGAAATATATCTTCTTTTAAAATGCAAGCTTAAAATCTATGGCCATATTACACGATCTTCAGAGCTTGCAAAGACCTTCCTTCAATGAACGGCACCAGAAAAAAAGTAAAATAGGCAGACAGGAAAAGCTGTTGGAGGACAACATAAAAGAATGGACGGGCCTGCCATTGACGGAGTTTCTAAACAGGGCAAATGATAGAGAAGAATGGAAAAAGACGTTCTACTGGTCTTGCTTGGTGTCCCAACGGGCCACAGACTAAGGGATAGATAACAAGTGACAGGTAATTAAAGGAACAGCTTTCATACTGAAAGAACCATTGGGTATATTTTTAATGCGCGAAGATAATCCCAAGTTATAAGTATAATAAGAGTAAGTTAAGTAGATTTGTTTTTCTTTACTACGTAACCATTGATGCAGTGGTGTCGTATATTATGTATATTATCATCCGACCCGCATTCAAATAAAAAAAATTGTTAATCATAAACAAGGATAGGCAAAAGAACATGAGATAATGTTCTTACTAGTTCACAACTGTTGACTAAGTTTATAATAACTGTCTGGATAGGAGTTAAAAGGTTATCAACACATACGCAAGCTAACACACACATACACACACATACACATATATGCAACGACCTTCATATTTTTCCACATCCACCATTGTCCGCAGATGATTGATGTTACGGTGGATTTTTCAGGCACAGACTCATCTAGAGTGTGAGATATATTCCCGGGTTCCACTCACGATCAGTACAAACCAAGCACGACTAAGAGTGTTAGAACTATGGCTTACTAAACCTCGAATACTTGTTATCCAAATGAACAACAATTGTTAAATAGAAATAATATTAATAACAACAACTTATATCAGTGAATAATAAGAATTTAAATGTAACAATTAAATGAATAAATACTGCAACATGACATGATAGCTGAATAGGGGTATGGTCAAATATAAAAAGCAACTTGTTCAAAATAACATTGCGCTCCTCAAATTACAGTGTCACCACACTATCAAAGCCCGCGAAGCCTACAACCTAAAACATGGAGGCAACATCGAAGCCATAAATCAAGCTTGACTCCAACAGTGTCCCAAGCTTGCGTCCTCAAAATACTCGGGAAAGAACACACCAAAGAAAACAACAGCAGCAACAGATCCGCCATCACACAACCCCAACATAGGCAAAGACGTAATGACAACTAAGCGTATCCATAGGAACAGAAACTCACAAAATCTTATAGTCTAATAAAGAAAATGCCAAATACGATGTGCAAGACAATTGATTTAGATATTCTTTTTGCCGTCTGCTTCTTTTGGTATCAAATATGTATTCTGTGGCCTTTGTAAGTGGCCTCCAGCTGTCTCGTTCTGAGGCCGCATGCAACAAGGTACTCTCTTCTATGTCAGCTAAACAAGCTGGCACCTAAGCTGGTCTTTAAAACATTTCCTCAAGGCACATCTGTTACATCAACAAGATATTAGCTAACCGAAAAAGACTACGTTTGGAATACGTTTGTCTACCATATGGAATACGTGCCCTGGCAAGTGTAAATGTCGGACCATAAGCAGTCCCTATATACTGCCCGTACAGGCGTACGCAAGGACATCACAGTTTGCAGTGCGGTCTTGCCATTATATCTCCATGATGAAGCGCAAACATCTTTGGTGAAAGCACTCAAGTCGTATTAGTTGCTTTCTGTATAATATCAATGTCTCAGATCCATATAGAAGGGTTGAAGAACTGTATATACATATGTGTGTGTGTGTGTCTGCTTGTGTATTGATAACCTATTAATCCCTAACTAAACAATATATATATATATATATATATATATATGCACCGGATAGCAATTTTTTTATATCTGACCTTAGCTGGATATGGTAGTAGAGAAAGATACTGTACATAAATGTCTAATTATTAGCTATAGACTGAACATAAACAAAACTATTTAATAGCACACCAAAGTTATATTTTAATTTTACGGTTTTTGATTTCACATGTCTTTTAAACACATTTGCTCATTACTAAATATAAGTTTATTTGATTTATTATAACATATATTGAAAACTGATCTGTGCAACTTTGCTATAGATACAGAATATTTAAATGCACATTGTACTAATTTTAAGCTCTTAAAACTCAATTTGGATCTGTGTTGGATAAAGGTTATGTGTTTATGTAGTTCAGACCATCAACTAGTCGAAAGGATCGTGTTTTAAAGACTACAAAATGCTTAGGATCCCTGCGTGTAGGGTCTGATAAATAAGCTAAGTACATATGATAAGTAAGAACGGTAACGACAAGGGAATTCTTGTTATATTGAAGGAATAACGATTATCGTAAGTAAATCATGACACTTAACGGAGAAGTAAGTACTATTGATTTAGTGTCCGTATGCTGTGTTTATCGATTCTAGCTTCAACTGGTCAATGCATAGTAATAAATTTAGTGTTAAGAACTAAGAACTTGAGGCTAATGTCACCAACTCTGATCCTTTACCTTTTTCAATACCAACATAAGTTACTGGCTTATTGGCCTGTGAATGTGATATATAGTAAAATACTCGTGTTTTGTTTTACTAACAACATACAAAAATTGCAAGCCATTACTGTAATGTATCTAATGTGCTTTTATAAGAAAATTTTGTTTTTTTTCTATTTTTAATAACATGCTTGATTCTAAAATTAAAATGTTTAGTGCAAATTCATAAAGTATACTAGCTCTACCCACCAATAACGCTTTATTGTCATGGACTATCCTCCCCTTTTTACGTTTTTCATTGGAACGGCCCGACATTCGAGTTTATTTTTCACCTCCCCCCTCGTCCAACTTTTGGCCTAAACAAATAATGTTCTTTACAGTAACTGACTAAACTTCTGTAGATCATGACGTCCACTGTGAAAACTGGCGCACATACTGTTGAGGACAAGAGAACAATGCTGGCAGAAGAAAAACGCTAGTGAAGAAATGCAAGGCCAATGACACTAGCTCCATCTGGAATAACCTGCCCAGTGTGCAGCCGAACATTCCGGGTTCTTATAAGTCTCCCCAGCCACATAAGGACACACAACATCCCAGTGCAAAGCCCTCAGCCCCCTGGATGACAGGTAAATATTTTGAAACGTTCACGTTATTCCTCTTACAACCAATGAAGTATAAAGTTAAAAGCTTACACGTTAATTTGTTGAACTAACAAAATATGAATAAATCGAAAGACTGACCAATCAAAAACAAATTTCACAATATTAGTGGGAAGCGTGGTCGAGAGGCCAAGTGCGGCTTGAGCTTGGCTTGCTATGCTACCTAGAAGGGGGCTCGAGGTTCGACACCCGACTCGGGCAGAGTTGTGTTTACTGATCGCCCAAAGGCAGCACGGGAAACCAACTCCTAGGTAACCCCCCCCCCCCACTGGTCCACAAATGAGATTGGACTAAAGCGCTCTGAGCATGCTATAAGCATGAAAGTAGCGCTATATAAAAGCTATAATAATAATATTAATTATTTGTTAAGTATTAAAAAAGGGAAGAAATGCTACTTTTTGAATGATGTAAAAACCTTTTTTTTTTATTGTATAAGGGAGCTAATCACTTTGCTTGTGTTTTAAATAATTTTACTTGATTCAAAAGTTTTCGTAAATAGCATTAATTTTTGCCAGTCTTTGAAAGAGATGATAGGATGTAGAGTGTCTTTTGGATTTATTATATAGCACTACTTATGTAACACTCTGAATGGACCATTATCTACTGAGCACAAGTGTGGGATGGGGGGGGGGATACGTAGGGGGAGTAATCTGGAAGAAAGTTTTCCATGATGCCCTTCGACAGCTCAGCAAACACAACTCTGCTCGAGTCGGATGTCAAACCTCAAGTCCCTTTCATGAGTAACCAAGCCAAGGCCAAGCGTGCTTATCCTCTCAACCACGTATCCCAATAACCTTAGATAGATCATAAATATTTAATGTATGCAGAAAGTATAGGTCAATAATGCTCATATCTGCCAATATTCTTTTATTTTACCCAAACTATATTTATTTAAATGAATTTACATAAATACATACGGTTTACATGAATGTATGTGTATTTTATATTATTACTAGCTAAATTTTACCCGGCTTTGCTCGGGTTTTTCTTTCTACAAATATCATGCATTTAGTCCGTTTGAATAATCAAAAGCTAACATCTGTTTTTTAATTTTATTTACAGCCGAAAGTTCATGACCTCAATACGCGTTGCCTTGGTGAATTCTGTAAGCGACAAAAAGCAATAAAATATCTTTAATAATCAAATCGAAGACGTGGATGTAATTGTTAATATAACATTGTTTGTTTAATTGTATGTAGCTCTAGATCTAAAATCTAAACAATTTGAATGCCACAGTAGTTATTATAGTAAAAGACTATAAATACTGTGAGTGTGAGCTTGTGTCGACCTAGATACACTTAGCGTGTTGACGTAGACACATTAGCCGTATTTCATTCATTTCATCATCATTCATTCAATTCGTACGTCGTTATCAGGTCTAAATGCGCATAAGTAAATTTTAAATAAAAAAGTAAATTGAAAATGAAGATTTAAAATTAAACCAAATGGGTAACAGTAAGCTTAAATGATTAAACAAAACACATTGGAAAGTAAATTGCATTATGTAAGTAGTTTATTAGTTCAATAATATCCTTTTATAATGCGCGATATTATGACCCCTGACGTTAACTTCATTCGTATCACCACGCGGCCTCTCTAACCATAGTGTGTTTACATAGCGATGTGCATGACACATGAATGGGTGACAAAAAGCGATAAAATAAATTTATAATTAATAATAATTAATTTTATGTAGATATAAATCAAGAATCTAAAAATAAAACTTGAATGCAATTGTAGTCTAGTCAATAACTAAACACATTGAGCCAAGTAAATGACTAAACACTTTGACTTTGACCTAGATCTAGATCTAGCTACACGCCCAATTTGACGGTGTTAAGGTCTAAATGCGCATAAGTAAACCTGAAAGAAAAAAATAAATTGAAAATAAAGACTTAAAATAAAACCGAATCGGTAGCTGTGGGAATAAATGCTTAAAAAACACATATGGAAAAGTAAAGTGTATTGTGTACGTAGTTTATTAGTTCAATAATATGCCTTTATTGTATAATGCGCGGTATTATGACCTCTGACGTCAACTTCATTTGTATCACTACGCTAGCTCGCTATGGAAAAGAGTGTCGATGCGGTCATATCAAGAAGAAATGGTGACCTACATTTATAGATACAATAGTTTAATAGAGTTAGGCAACTTTTTTTTTTGAGGGTTTTAAGTTTGTTTTAGGGCTACAATTCATACATACAGGTCTAAGTTAGTACCCAAGGAACATTTCTGTCAAGTTTTGTCAAGATCGGTGAAACGGTTTTGATTTCTATACGGGGACATACATACATACATATACACATACATACGCCTTTGTTTTCCTTTTATATATTAGAAGAATTGCAGATCAAGTACATGTCTAAAACACATGAACTTAAAATTGTATTTTCGATTCCATTATTACATTACAGTCCGTCGTATTTCCAGCCTCTTTTATCAAGGTGCATGACATACGATTCTTTCGTATAAACTAACTCTTGTTTCAATCTTACTTTAGTGTCTGATTGTAAATGAATTTAATGTTAAATTGTCTAAACTGGTATTACTAATTGTATCTCATTTATGTTCTAAAAAAAAAGATTAAAAAAAAAAACACTGAACGACATCTCAAAAATGGAGACCTCAGTTTCTCTTTTTATCATGAACTGTAGAGTTCCTTAAGTCAATGTAGTGCGAAATCTTGGAGTTTTCTTCAACTAAACACTACCTTTCGAGTCACACATAAGTCAGCTCTGCAAGGGTTTTTATCTGCAGCTGCACAGATTAGGACAGAAAAAGGTAGCTGTGGCATTCATACTCTTTCGCCTTGACTGCTACATAGCCGTGGTAACAGGTGTACCCGTTTACAAAATAGCCAAGCTGCAACGTATACAGAAAAACGCCGTTCGAGTAGTCCTTAGACAAACAGGACGAGATTCAGCTACTACGCTCTTGCGCACACTCCATTGGTTTCCCTTCAAAGCAAGAATCGAATACAAGGTGACCACACATTGTCATCTATACCTTATAGAACTGATCACACCACATGTCCCTCAGAGAGCCCTGCGATCAATGGACTTAACACTTCTAGTGGTGCCACGTTTCTCCCTCAAAAGTTACGGTCTGCGGGCTTTTATTGCACGAACCAATGGTTTGGAACTCACTCCCCATCAAGCTCAGACAGACAACATGCCACTCAACTTTCGAGAAAAACATTAAGACCTACCTGATTAAAACATTTTTTTAGATTAGTTTGTATTTGTGTTTGTAATGTAATAACACAGCGCATTGAATCTAAATTTTGTTTATTAACAGCGCCTTATAAATAAATTATTATTATTACTAGTGTTGACAAAGTTTATGTCAACTTTTGAATTCTAGTAAGTGGATGATCCTTTACTCTGTATAATTAGGGCTAATACACCTTATTCTAAGCCAATGTGTTGTGTCACCTTTTTGAGTTTCTGACAGTATATGTAGTCGGTGGTTCAGTAGAATCAGTAGCCTGATCTCTGTTCCTCTCTCGGTTTAACATTCGTAATGAGACTCGATCGTTCGGCTTTCAAATAACAACGAGGTGAAGGTTGAATGTTACTAAACCAACTTCTTCTGTTATATGGTCTTGTTTAGATAATCTAATATTCCTCAGAAGGACGAGACCCTGACTAGTCCATCATGTCCCTTAGCCATTTAGTTTTCGCTAAACCCAAAAAATTGTTCACGTGGTGTCCTGTCTGTTGATCTCATCTCTGCCTGTTGTACTTCTGGGGAAAGGCCCAGCTTCCTTCAAGAGTTTCGATTTTTTGGCGAGTCCTATTCACGTCTTGTTCATCTGCTTGGCATCTGCTTGCAAATTGCGGCGCTATTAATTTCTGGGCCGTCTCATCTTCCTTTATATATATCTATACTATAAAGGGAAAAGAAAGGCGTATGTATGTGGGTATGTATGTATGTATGTGTGTATGAGCCCAATGGAAATCAAAACCGCTTGACCAATTTTGATGAAACTTGGCAGAAATGTTCCCTGGGTACTAACTTAATCCGTAGTGTATGTATTGTAGCCCTAAAACAAACGTAAGACCCTGAAAAAAAATCAAGTTGACCAACTCTATGAAGGCATTATAACTTCAACTATGTAGGTCACAAATCAACTTCTACAGGATGAGAGAATGCAGGGGTCACGCATGCGCAGACATGAAAATCTTTAGATCTAAACTAGCTTTCATTCAATAAAACATAATTTTGTAATTTTACACATGAACATACAAATTAGAGTCTATTAATTTAATAATTTAATGAAAATTGATCTTCCAATTTGAGTTTACAACACGTTTTTTTACATGAAATCGTTCGCTCTAGATCTAAATTCTATATTATAGCTTTAGCCGCTTTGACACACTTTTCCATAGCTCGCGCATACCCTTACTCTCGCCGCGTAGTGATACTAATAAAATTAATGTCAGAGGTCGCGAATTATTAAGGCATGTTATTAAACTATTAAACTATATATTTTATACAATTGTCTTTCCGTTGTGTTTTTATTGTATTTTACCCTAAAACTACCCATTAGGTTTAATTTTAAGTCTTTACTTTCAATTTACTTTTTTTCTATCATATTTACTTATGTGCATTTAGACCTCTTGACAACATTGCTACACATATACATTTACCGTGTTGACAAAATTTCTCATTTATTACCGCGCACTAAAGGGGTCACGCATGCGCTATAAATGTGAATGACTTTAGCGACCTACATACTAATTTAGATCTAGGTCAACTATGGAACTATACTCACAAACTTCAATTGTTTATTTATATAATTGACTGGACTACGATGGCATCCACATTATTTTAGAGTCTAGATCTATATCTACATAAAATTAAACTAACAATGTTATAGTAACAGTTACATTCACGCGTTTGCTTTATTTATAAACTATATTTTATCGCTTTTTTTTTGTCACCAAGGCGACGCGTCAAGGGGCCATGAACTTACAGAGCTACAAAAAAAAAATAAAATAGATGTTGACCAATAAATTGAATAAATATGCTCAATTTTTGCGTTACTTTTTAATTTAAATCAGTGAGAGTTCAATATAGCCTAATCTCTTATATACTTGACTATACTTTAAATTAGAAATACACATTTAACAGCAGCCCATGGAAATAGATATCTTTCAGAGACGCTGGAGATGGATAGGTCACACCCTGCGCAAGCCCTAACCTGAAACCCCTAAGAAAAGAGGAAGAGAGGACGGCACAGGAACACATGGCACCGCGATCTGAAACAGATGCCAAGCAGATGGGCAAGACATGGGGACAGCTGGAGAGACTCGCCCAGAACCGAGATGCCTGGAGAACGCTGGTTGGTATCCTATGCCCCAGTACGCACCACAGGCAGAGATGAGATGAGATAATGATATACAGATAGCGATAAACAATCTCTAAATTTTAAAAAAAGTCAAACTCTATTAGATGACGTCGAAACAGGAAGATGCAACAACACAAAAAAGCTGTATGTTAGATTCTTAGAAAACGATACAATGATCAATTGTGTTTTTTTCTTTTTTACTGTTAAATCTCATGAAGCAAAGACGAGGATACCACATTTAGATCCACTTAGAGAAGCAGCTCTGGCACATGTGTATGTTATGTAACAGAACATGGAGTTTGACTTTTGTGTACACATCGTACGGATAGTCTGATTCACTTTATCTGATACTTCAGCAAAATATGAACCAGGCATTCGATCTGATTACTTAAACACAGTATCAAGCGAAGCTTTTACTACACTGAATAAAGTGTCTTTAACAATGGGAGAAACAGATCCGAACAGAAAGTTAAAATCACTTAACAAAATAAAAGGTTAAAATTTTCATAGACAATCTATCTTTTTTATTACTAGATGAATCGATTTATTTTTTAAATTATCATCTTTTTTGTTCACGTCATTATTGATTATTCAAACTGAATAAATGCATGCTATTTGTAGAAAAAACAAACGAGCAAAGCCGGGTAAAATTTAGCTAGTTCTTAATAATTAGTGAGTGTAAAATAACTCCTCGTTGTTAGTTTTTGTTTTTTTACTTTCAATGCGTTCTTAGCCATTGTGTATCAGTTTAGGACGTACTACATCCAACATCCATAAGCTTACTATCGTGATCTTTTATTAAAATTACAAAGACTACAAAAAATTAATAATAATCAAGGAAGATGCATTTTACATATGCTCCAGCACATTAAAACAAAACAAAGATGTGTGTATGTGTCTGTGTATTTTTTAACCTCGAAAAAGAAAGATACCTTCATATTTTATTAATTCTGTCGACTTATTTTATATAACGGAAATTGTATAAATTAAATCACTCGAAATAATGACATTTATATGAAACAAGAGTAGAGAATATATGATGGAATAACAGTGGCGTAGCTTGGAATTTTCCATCGTTTTGGGAACCGGGGGGGTGACCTCTTTGAGGCCACTGCATTCTGCGTAATATTTAATATTCAAATGTAAAAACCACTCATTTGTGGGCCCCCATAAGTGGGGTACTGGGGGGGATTTTCCAATCGCCCCCACCCAGGCTACACCAAGCTCTGTGCTATAAGAAGAAACGGTTGACTAATGCAACTAGTGCTTGAATTATCATGCCTATATGTTATTTTATTTACTGTCCACTCAACACTATTGAGTATGCCCATAGAAAAAAAAAACTATACTCATTACATTAGGACTTAAGCGTGTATGGGCCATCCATTTTTTTTTATTTTATGATACTTGCTGTAGCCTGTCTATGGCCGCTTCATTTATAATGAATGGTCTATTGAGAATCTTTACGAATTGCTTCCCATCAGCATTTAGGAGAGGGAATGAATGATCCTGACTTTGTTGGTCCATAGACCTCGTTTATAGCATGGGAGAATTTCTTCATGTCGTAATCGTCAGCAAATTCCTGTATGGTTTCCAATTATAGCTCAGCCAAGTGATTAATAATAACTAAACAATTTAGTTTGGATACTAATGAAATTCATATACAATAGTAACTAGTTTAATATACATTTACATATTTTACATGGACTGTCCCGGACAAACCCTTTACAGTTGGTGGCCTCGCACATACACACGACATTAGTGTTAATGTTAGAAAGATTTGTGATACAGGGCTATCCCTTTATAAATGCTGTTAAATTAAAATTCTTAAATTGTTTAGTTTAAAAAAATATGAACATTTAAACAAAATATTTATGTAGGTATGTTTTTTAACAGTTTTGCCAAATGTTCAGCAACACAAGCTATTTAAAGATATATTTCCAGTAGCTATGCAACCTCATCTGTGACCTACATATTTTGCCACAACCACAGCAAGCATAATCATTGCACCCTACTTGTCGAGTAATACTTTTATTTCGCCGTCTGCGTCTTTCCTCGGCAACACGTTTTTCTTTTGGTCCTAGAAGTGTACCCCACAACTGTCTTGTTCTGAAGCAGCCTGTCAGCTGAGGCAAGTTGGCGCCTAGGCTGGCATTCCAGCTACCGTCGCCTCATCGTGGCACCTCCGTGGAAACGTCCATTTTAGGGAAGTGGATAGGCTAAGTACGGTAGCGCATATAGCCCTCGGCGGGCTTCCACAGACACGGTGGAGACACTGTTCATTGCACGTGGTAGGGATGCAACCAAAGGCTCGCCAAACCGTCCAAAACCCCCAGCGATTCGTTCCCTAACGGGGGCCATACGCTCTGTGATGCGCCCTTGCACGGGTTTGTTGGGAAATTATAGGTATAAGAGGGGCCCCCACGCGGCTCGGCCTCCGGCCTCGCACAGGAGGAGGGAACCTGTGCTTGGCTCAAGGGGTCGGGTGCAGCGACATACCAGGTGTGATACATTTGCACTTCGGATAAGGCGGGACCTCTGACAGAGTGGTTGGTGAAGAGCCGGCCTCTCATCCTGGCCACGGTTAAAATCCTTCCCTTGCTCAAAGGGACATAAAAGGGAGCTCGCTCTATGCTCTCGTCCCGAATGGACATCAGTATTCGGTCTTTTCAGTGATTCAATGGGGCAAGTCTGTTACGTCGACCACCATTTTGCTCACTCAAAAGGGATGCTTTAGGCATACGTTCGAACCCATACGGGATACGTGCCCTACCCAGCGTAACTGTCGGAACACAAGAAGTCTCTCTATACTGTTCATACCTGCGTTCACAAGGACATCTCTGTTCGTAGTGCCGTCTTGCCACCGAATGTTCATAAATCATCTTTGATGAAAGCGCTCAAGTAGTCTTAGTTATCGTTTTTTGCTGGATTTCTTTGATGTTTTTAGTAAATACTCTAACTACTGGAATACTACAAATCATTCTCAATGACTTCTAACTAGTTGGTCTGCGGCTTATTTTTTGGCATTCACAACTAACCCTTATATGTAAGGGTCCTTTCCCTATCCGCCACTTAGAAAGTTCTTTGTAGAAGATGGTAGCTCCCTAAAGATAAATATACCAATGATATATTTGTTATTTAATCTAGTCGTGTTGCTTACACTCTACAAACTCAGTTGTTTTCCCGGCTTGTTCCGGCAATCCCATCATGCTCTGATTGTACTAGCAAATTTTGTTTAAGTCACAACTTAATGGAGGTTGGGGGATTCTGAGTAAGTAGACCTTGCACTTTAATCTCCAAAATGGCTCTAACGATTTTTAAAGAAATTGAACAATTGATGTATATCATTGGGGAAAAGTATCCAACATGTTAACCAAAAAAAGGAAAAGTCTAGTTTGAGTGGTATACTTTTTAAAAGCCAAAGAAAAAAAAACAGAAAAAAAATTCTATCCAGTTTTTGAAATGGAGTATTTTTTAGGAATTTCCAAAGACATTTTGGATTCAATAGTTAGAAAATTAGGCCAGCTCATAATTAAATAAGACTTGAGGTTCGCCTTTCATAAGGCAGATGATGCTAAGGTTATCACTTCTGTGGCAATCGATTTATGAGCACGGCGTCCTGCACAATGACCAATCCCCTTTACTTTCCCCAACTTAAATCAGGTACTTCAAATAATTAAGTAGTCTCAATCCCTGTTATTTGAAATCCCAGTCTTCATCAAGATTCTTACTCTGGAACCCAGATTCAGAAGATGAATGCTACCTCGTCCCCAGGTCCAGGGGCGTAGATAGGAATTTTTCATCATTTGGGGACACGGGGCCTGACCCCTTTGGGTTCCCTGCAGTTTGCGTAATATTTTTATATTTAATGTAAAAACCAAAAAAAAAACCCCTCAAGTGGAGAGTCTGTGGATTTTCAAATTCTCCGCCTCCTTCCCCACCCTACCAACGCCACTGCCCAAATCACTGTGCCCCGGTGTGACAAGTAGGTCGAAGATGGTGGCCGTTTAGGTGTCTAGGGGGTTTAGATTATTTGAGGACCTTAACTTGCACATAAGGACTACAGGCACAATGTTATGAATGCAGGCAACAAATACTTTTTATGTAAAACATATGTACAGTTTAATAATAAGAATGAAAATAAGTAAAAGGTAAAAAGCTGTACAGTGTTAGGGCGGGGCCTAATTATTTACATAAATGGGACTATCATCATAAGAAATGAGAAACAAGTGGTCTGAATGTCATTGGGCTTTGTTGCTTAGCTTTGAGTCCTATGCTGCTCTGGCGAGACCGGCGTGACTGATGCTGAGTTGTCTGTGGGTGGCTGGCTTGATCGGTCCTAGCGCACGGGACAGTCCAACTATGTGTAGCTGCAGGGGCGGATCTTCTGGCATGCGGTTGTTGGTCGGACTCTTCTGAGTAGTGAGTAAGGCTGGTATCTCCAAATCTGGTATCAGCAGACTGGTATCCGCGTTACAAAGTTAGGGCTTCTATTAGAAGTAGCCTGTAATAAAAGCTGCAACGAGATTCGTAGATCGACTTAGCCACAATGATGACATTGGGAGGTAGACGCCTTTTCATGAAGGACATCTTCAGAATGATTAAATAGAAACCATGATCTAGTTTCACAATAATAAGGGGAGTTAATCCAATAAATATTACATCTCATCAGGGGAGACAATAGTGACAACAGTAGTGAAGTCCCACAAGGGCGATAACACATATCCATAAATTGTCTGATGTAAAGAAACTATAACTTAGTTTCTCAAATATCAAGGGAGCTAACACATGAATATCGTATTCTTCAAGGGGAGACTACAATAGTAGTGATAATGGAGAGTCTCCTAAAGGAGGATGAATAGTAAACAGTGAGGTACATCTGCCAAGGTGAGATCGTCACGAGTGGCTAGAATGACAAGATGCACGGCGAACGGGGGGGGGGAGATGGCTGACGGTCAGTGACCAGGTGGCTATTGTTTACATCTGGCCGTGTGGCCCTAACAATAGAGCACGCTTGAATGGAGACAGGGCTCGTTCAAGGAACGTAATCTCTGGAAGTTGAAATTAAATACAAGGGGAAATAATTCAAGTCTATCCTGGGCGCAGGGTCAGTGCGCTATTTAAAATCATGGCGATCAGCCGAGATAAGATAATGATAGGATAAGACAAATAAGATAATGTATACATGGTTTTACCTAAGTAGAGTAATCGGGCCCACTGGCCGTTAAAATATAATGTAGTACATAGATAATTACGGCATTCCTTGTCACGGAGTGAGAGTAAAATATACTTGGTAATATGACATGTTACATAAATATTATGATAGTTCCCGGTCAAGGAATTCATCAATAGAATATAGAGGGCTCGTGGCGAGCGGTAATTTATCAACGATAAATAATAGTAGCTAAAGAGCTAAATACATGTGGCAAGAATTACAAATAATTCTAGTCCAGATAAAGTGGATGACTTTGACTATTTAGTCGTACAAGTCATGATAATAAAATATAATACATAAAGTGACTACTTACATACTCCAAGATAAGAATTACACAAATATGTACATAAATATAATGCACTAAATAAATGCACAAATATATAAATACACACAGTAAGAGGCCATTAAACACAAACCATATGAAAGCTTACCACCAGTCCAATATTATGAAAGATATGAAATGAATATAGCGAAAGCTCGTAAAGCTCAGAGAAGTATATCCTTTCAGCTCCTCACAATGAAATGAGAATATGACTATTCGCCATGTGTAGTTAAGAAGTCTAAGGTGGACAGGAAATGGGATGGGCTAGCTATTACGCATATCCTGTCGCGTGGTCAAGGAGGCGGGGCTTCCCAGGTGTTTAGATCGTCCGCCATGCCTAGGAGAAGATTATCACTTGACCTTGCCGCGCGTTTCATGTATTGACATAAGGATGGGCCCTTATCGAATGATATCGCCAATATGGTCGGACGACAGACCGTTTGTCTTACGTGACAGGGATTAGCTGCGCGAGACAGACCTTGTTGTCGATTTGAAGAGGGTCCATTTGAACTGACCCGTTCCCCGAAGGGGGGGGGGGTGCGGCAGGATGTTAGGTCAAGATATTTAGAGGCGTGTTTACCCTTGTCGATAAAGAATGTGCTAGACGGGTGTCAGATTAAGAAATTACATCGTGACACGGATGCCTAGAGAAAAAGGGGGTGGAGGTAATAGCTTTAGATAGCCATAAGGGCTAAGCGGAGATAAAAGAAAACAAGATAGCAAAAATAAATTATTTAAATGCCTAGACCGAGTGATACCTCAAGTGGGCGAAATTTATTTTTGTCACACCCGGGTCTCAAAATTAAATGTCATAAGTGATTTATTTCAGCTTGTATTTGTTATGGGACATACATTCATTCGTTATATATATGGATATAATCAAAAAAAAAAAAAGAAGCACATTTCTTATTCCACACGCTAGACATTTCCTTTGTGCCATTAGAGAATGGAATACGTTGTCTGAATCCACCAGGAAATCCAATGACTTAGCAGAGATTCAGTCACTATTTTATGTGTATGAATAGATGGACACAGCAGCAGACGACTTGGCTGACTTGACCACGTTCGTAAAATGCCAGTAGGTCGACTCCCACAGGATATTCTGTATGGCGATCTAATAGAAGGCAGAAGAGCCGCTGGTCACCCACTTCTACGTTATACGGATTAATGCAAACGGGACATGAAGCTCTTTTAGATCAACACCAGCAACTGGGAAGAGGTGACACTGGATAGATCTACATGGAGAGAAAGAGCATAAAGGAGGGGTCCTATATTGCAGATGACATACACAACAGAAGCAGAAAGAAGGGTTAAAATGCAACGGCGCCTGGTGACTACATATGCCCAACCTGCGATCGCAGCTGTGTATCAAGAATCGACCTCTTTAGTGACACAAGAGATTGTCTCTCGAGACGTAAAATGCCACAGAGATTGACAAATGAAATGCGTAGGAAGTAATTAACTCCTTTTTTAAAGCTGAACCACTATATTGTATTAGAATATACAAAAAATCTATAGGGCATAAAAAGATAATGTCATTTTCCTTACCTAAGAAAGCAACAAAAACTATCTGCAACAGTAAGACAAGAACAAACATTGCTTCCGAATTCATGCAGGGTTTTGTTGACAATATCGATTTACAAACTGCGTTCTTTGTCTAGTTTAAAACTATAAATCATGTCAGACTGAGGAAAACGTTTCCATATGCGTAAATAGTTGAACTACAAAAAAATGTACTGAGATAGAACCAAGTTATGATTATAATAAGAGGGTTAAGTCGATTTATTAAGTTCTTTTCTGCACATTAATGCTGATGTGTCCTACATTATAATCGAATTAGCTATCAAATAAAAAACAATAAATTAGTCAATTGTAAACAGGGGTATGCCAACGCAAACGCAGATGAGATAATGTATTTACTAGTTCATTTGTTCACAAATATTGACTAGTTTTATAATACTCGTCTAGTTAGAAGTAAAAAGGTTATCAATACACACGTAAACAAACACACACACATATATATTTATTTATTTATTTATAAACCTGGTGGTGGTAGTGGCATGTGTACTCAGCCGACACAAATCGCCCCAGACGAGCGGTCAAGCGTGACGAGTTAGGACAGTCAGCCGAGACGAGTCGGTTCGCGAAGGATCGGCGTCGTGAACAGTACTCAGTAGCGTCACGAGAATTATAGTTAACTGACCACCTAGAAACGTCGAGGGGCGTTCTGTCCGGTTCAAGTAGGCTAGCAGGGACCCTATATAAAGAGCACAGGTGTCGCAGTCAAGACGGTCCGGGAAAGGTTCACGACAGAAGGTTCACAGCACGGTCGACTACAGCACAGTTTAGCGGTGCGGTTCTGCACGGAGCATTACGACGGTTCAGTGCGGAGTACTTTCAAGTACAGTTGAGACGACTGGCGTCTTGATCTTGATCTATGATCGAGTCCGACACAACGAGCCCAAGTGTTTGAAGTCAGTCCTGAACTGTTGAACCCAGTGCAAGCCCGGAAGGAGACGGAGAGACCAGTGCAAGTGTTGATACGGCGATACGGTGCTATCGGAGAGATATTTGTATAGTCTTATGATATGTGCTGCCAATTGTACAATATTGGCTGTTCTTTATTGACATTTAACTTTTACTTTACTTTGGAGCTTGGAGTTGTCAAGTTCTTTAAGTCGGTGGTGTATAGTGCAGTTTGCAGATAGCCTGGTTAGTGAGATTCGTAACAATATAAAACTATATAGAAACAAATAACTAAATCCTAATCATGTCATAACAAAATCTAAAAAAAAAAAATGTGCAATACTGAATTCAATATTACTACTTAAATGTTAAAGAAAATGTTTACTTTTGTTTGTTGAGAGAAAAAATCTATTAAGTGTATAAAAGTTGAATATAATTTAAAACAACAATTACTTAGTAGTCTAGCATCGCATACACAGAATATGTAATGATATCAGTTAACATACTTAAAGTAGAAAGTTCTTCCTTCACATCTTTCGGTCTTTAGGGCTGATGATATATGCTTTGTTAAGGTCATCTGTTTCTGTGGCCCACGTTTTATGAGTGTCATGTGGCCAGCTCAACGACCGACTGCTTTTACTTTTCCCCAACTAATGTCAGGTACCCGAGTTGTGTGGAATCATAGGTACTCTAAACATCCCAGTGTTCGTTAGAATTTAAGCCCGGAACCCTCTGGTATGGATCCCAGCGCTTTGACACTTTTTGACTTCTCAACCTACTTCAAAGTGTTAGTTCTTAGGCCCTAAATGAGAGATAGTTCCTTTACAAAACAATTGCTTTAATTAGAAAAAATTATAATAACATCAGTAATTCTCCATATCTTGTGCTATCATGTCTTTCTGAAAATATTCAAGCCAGCCTGTTTACCTCCTGAGAGGACCACTTCGTAGGCCGATTTTAACTTTGTGTCTCCACACAATAAGTCTTTGTACCCTTTTTTTACATCCTGCTTCTCCCCTCATGTATCTGTCGGCTTGCTCTATAACGCTATTCCTGTTGATTTTCCGCTTAAGGCTTTTTTAAAATATAGAACTACTAGTCGACCGGCGGCAAAGCATACGCCGCTATTTCGAAGGACAGGCCTAAGGCATACAACATATGCGATCGCATTGTGTCCCGCACTTTTTTTGGACCCGTGCAAAATTTTAGGTGTATAAATTATTAAATTAAACCATTTTATAACATATAATAGATTTCTTGCAGCCTCTTGATTTACCAGGAGCTCCTGGAAATCTCATGAAATAGCAGAATATAGGCCTTCGAATAAGTCCTGGAAATATCCGGAAATTATTAAAATCGTTTTTAAAGTAAAAGTAAAGTAAAAAGAAAAAATATCCGGAAGAGAATTATGATGCTATTTTGCATAGACATAAATAAATATAGACTGGCCAATTAGAGAGTTTTATGAAACAAAAATGTGTGCATTACAATTGTGTGTACTTTATGTTATGTCTATAATTTGTGTTTAATCTCTAAGACTGAAGATCATGCAATTTTAAAATTTTTCATAATAGGCCTCTTTCACAAATTGTAAATAAACAATTTTAGCCACGTCATAAGATTGATAAAATAAAACGAAAATTACGTATCACGCGACAACCCTACATATTGCGTAATGTGTATAGAGCATATAGAGAAAGTGTTGTTTGTTTACGTTTGGTGAATGAGGTCCATTCGGAAATCCGAATTCATTAGTAGCTATACATGTTTTCATGTTACATGAAGTTACTTCCTTTTTCCAGTCTATATTTATGTATGTCTATGCTATTTTGTGAATGAAAATAATGCGGATATAGATACACAATTTTCCATTTACACCATGCTGCGCCATGGGATCTTCCCGTTTACTTGCTTGTTACTTGCTTGTGTTTTTGAACTTTTGAACTTGTCGACTTTGAGAATTATATATATAGATTGAGAAGAATAGAATTATACACTACACTTTCATTCACAAAATGATCATCTATGCTATGCTATTTTGTGAATGAAAAAAGTGCGGATTTGGATACTCCATTTTCCATTCACACCATGCTGCGCCATGGGATCTTTCCATTTACTTGCTTTTTGACCGATTGAACTTTTTAACTTGTCGACTTTGAGAATTATGTATATAGATGTGCATAGTTACATTTTGGTAGGATGTGACACCCCCATTTTATCTCATCACAAACATTACTATGGCAAAAAATTACAGCTTGTTACGGTAAATTAGAATGGTCTGATAAATAGATATCCCAAACAACTTGCTTTTGAACTGATATGCATTTTTGTCTTCTTTAACTTCCCCCGGCACCACACGTAAACAAAAGTTACATACACCGCTGACTTTTATTCAGGTTCTTAGTTCCTTATTGCAGTATTCTTTAGATTTTGTCCGACACCTTTTATCACTTTGACATCGTGACTTCGTGACACTCTCTCACCCAATTATTATATTAGCTTTCTTACAATACCTCTATTCAAGTCAAATTCAGGAACCTGGATCCAGGAGCAATCTTGACCTAGGAACCTAGACAGCTGATCTCAAAAACGATTTTTAAGGATTTTCCTAGAACTTAAACGATTGATATACTTAGCTAAGAAAATTATTACTAGTTTGTTCATCACATGGGAAAAACTCTAACCTTTATAAAAAAAAATAAACGTAGATTAGGCTGGAAAATACATTCAGGTCTAGAGTCAACATGGCGTAGTCAGCCGTTTAACCTTAGTTAAATCATAATTGAGTAAAATTTTGTTTCAATTTCATTGAATTGAATGTATTGAATACTATTAGTATGATTGCTTATTATATTTTGCCTAGATCTTATTGTTTAAACTATTTCTATTTGAACTTCACAAACTTATATAAATTAAATAAAAAACAAATATATGCAATTAAATGTTGATAATTAACTACTTTCTTTTTAATCTTTCAATGGAAATAATTTCTTTATTATTAAGAAAAATATCTTGTATGATACTCATTCTCAATGGTCACGTTAATTTTTTTTTATAAATTGCTTTTTATAATTTATGCAAAGAAACTGATGTAATCAAGAATTCGGTTTGAATTTTGGGAAATAAATGGAATATTCATGACGGAATATGTATCGAATAAAAAATAAGAGAAAAGTCAAACAGACAAAAGAAGATGTTTTCTTTTTTCTCATATAGAATATATCATATTAAACGCATCTTCTTTATTAGTATTACTAGAGCCTTAAACTGGTTGCTTAAGTTAGCCATAAAGAACAAGCACTTAACAGACTTAAAGTCTTTAATAAAAATGCTGAAATAATTAAAATGTATGTATGCTTAGCAAATAATTTTTATTAAATATGCCTAAATATTAATAATTATAACAAACAAAATTATGTGATAGGTATGTAAAATCCAGCCTATAATTTGGACAGATATGATTAATCGGAAAAGTATTTAAGAATAGGAAATATCGATAAAGTTATTATAAAACACATTTCTGATCTTGATTGGAGTGATGAATAAAGTGATCAAGTTGAAACCACGCCTATACAACCTTTTCACAAAGGTATTTAAAACTTTCAGAACAACTTTCATAGATGATATGCTGAGGAACAGAACACCTTGTTGATGCATGGAAACAGTTATCGCCATTGTTCATATTGTCTGACTGACCTGTAAATAATAGATTGAATTTAAAAGATAAATACACATTTAAAAAGGTGGCCATTAAATGAAGTTGAACAAAGTTTATATCATTTTACTCTCTCTGTCGGTACATATTTTGAACACGTTATTTCTCTTACAACCATTCTATGATCAAGTTGAAAGTGTACACTTTTATTTGTTGAATTAAAGCAATATGATTTAATCGTAAGACTGACCAATCAGAAACCAATTTCTCGATATTAATTACTTTGTTAAATATAAATAAGGGAACAAGGCTACTTTTTGAGTGATGTAAATCTGGGGCTATATCCCTAAAACGTTTTGTGCATGTTATTTCTCCAACCTTCTATTTATTAACAATTATTGATAGTCGATGACACTAAATGAATCAATAAACAAGGAATTAGGTAATCCATTAATATTAACTGAATTACCTTATTTTATAAGGGAGCTAATCAATGCATTATTGGGATGTGGCTCCTTTTGTCTTAAAAAAAGGCGATGGATGCGCCCAGATGAGTCACTAGTCTTGAGACAGGACAGAATCTAAAGTGGCTAATCAAGCCAATTCTAGAGCGGCAGACTTTGACACAATTCATGCACGTGTACGCATCTAATTCAGTGCTAATGGACAGGGAAAGTTTTCTTTTTTTCCCTCTTGATTGAGGCCGCCTCAATTTCTTTTATTCTCAGCTAGAGTTGTCCCAGCAGGCACAGTCTCCGTGCACTCCGGCTATATTTTCCCAAATATTTTCGTTAATGCCTGTGGCCCTCATGTCTCGCTTGCAGACATCTCTATATGTTAGTTTTGGGCGGCCCTTGGATCTGACAGCTTCCACAAGCTCAACATATAAGATATCTTTCGGGATTTTACCATCTGGCATGAGGGTGACATGTCCGAGCCAGTGTAGTCTTCTTTAAGTCAGGAGAGCATACATACTAATTACTGCGTTACTGGGATATATGGAAGAATAATACATGTTTATTATTTTGTTTGATTCAAAAGTTTTCGTAAATATTATTATTAATTTTTGCAAATGCTTAAAAAAAAAGATGTAGGTCGTATTATAGATCTTTCTTTATATATCACTACATTCATGCTCAGATAAGACCATTATAGGTGTGTGTGTGTGGGTGTGTGTGTAGGTAAATCTTTGACAGCTCGAGCCCCCTTCATAGTAAGCCAAGCCAAGCCAAGCTCAAACGTACAAGCCTCTCGACCACGCTTCCCACTAACTTGAGATATATCATAAATTTAAATGTATGCAAAAAAATATAGGTCAGTAATGCTCATATCTACGAAATTCTTTAATTTTGCCTAAACAAATCTTTTTTATGAATTTACATAAATACATATAATTAACATGAATATACAAATTTTATTTATTTTTTGAATTATAGGTCGATTACATTACTAAAACACATTAAATTAAAATTGTATTTTCCATTTCATCGGAACTTTAGAGTTATATTTCAAACCTTTCTAGTCAAGATGCATTTCTTAGGTACAAGTCTTAGGTAAAAAATAACTTGTTTCATTATTTCTTTAGTGTCTGATTGTAAATGTTTATAATGTTAATTTTTCAAGACTGTTACTACTTATTGAATCTTATTTATATTCTAACTAGGTACCATTTTGACAAGTAGGTCAAAGATGGTGGCCGTTTAGGTGTCTAGAGGGTTTAGATAATTTGAGGACCTTGACTTGCACATAATCTAACAGGCACAGCGTTATAAATGCAGGCAACAAATACTTTTTATGTAAAATATATGTACAGTTTAATAATAAAAATGAAAATAAGTAAAAGGTAAAATGTTGTACAGTGTTAGGGCGGGGCCTAATTATTAACATAAATGGGACTATCATCATAAGATATGAGAACCAAGTGGTCTAAGTGTCGTTAGGCTGGTTGCTTAGCTTTAAGTCCTATGCTGCTCTGACGAGACTGGTATGGCTAAGGCTGAGTTGTCTGTGGGTGGGCTGGCGTGATCGATCCTAGCGCACGGGACAGTCCAACTAAACGTAGCTGCAGGGACGGGTCTTCTGGCAAGCGGTTGTTGGTCGGACTCTTGTGGGTAGTAAGTAAGGCTGGTATCTTCAGATCTGGTTTCAGCAGACTGGTAACAGCGTTACGAAAATAGGGCTTCCAGTAGATGTAGCCTGTAATAAAAGCGCCGAATCCAATAGTAAGGAAGAGAGAATAAAATAGATATAGTAAGCTAAGCTCAGACAAACGTGCTCACTCCAAAAGGCTCTCGGAAGGAATGAATGGATTTTCTAAATCGTGTCCCTATACAGATGGATGAGAGTTTGGGCGAAAGGGGAGTGGCGTTACGTCAAATGTTGCAGCTGACTGGCTTGCGTAGACAACGGATTACCGCTTGACCTCGTGTATTCATAAGATAAGCAAACACGGGCCGCCTCGTGTCTAGACTGCCCGCCCTTAGGCAAATAGATTATCGCATGACCTTGCCGCGTGTTTCATGTGTAAGGATAGACACTCAAAAGAGCAAATATGGTCACTTCTTTAAACAAGATAAAGCCGAAGATCTCGTAAGCCAAGGAATAATTCACATAGGATGGGTCCAACGTGGAGATAAGATAGTCGGGCTAGACATAGTTGAACGTTTGAACTATCCCCGGTCAAGGGCAGATTAGCGACAAGTGGCCTTTGTTGATAGCTTGACCAGACGAGTGTTAGCTTAAGAAAGCCCAAGATGACGTCGAAGTCTGGCGAGAGGTATGGGGGGAAGGTGGTAATAGCGCTTTTGTTGTAGGTGTGCCAAATTTACGTGAATAAAATGGAACACTAAAATAAATTAATTAAATCCCTTTTATCAAGTGATACCATGAGTTGGCGAAATTTATTTTTGTCACAACCATAATACTGTTAACTAAGTGGTTTAATGAATTACATAAACAAAAATAATAATGAAGGTGTGATAAAAATTGAAATATTTCTTTTTTACCGTAACTAAAAAAGTTTGTTATTTCTCTCTCAGTTAGTACTTTTCCATCATGCCAGATATATCTCCTTTCTGTTTGTCTATCATCCAAACTGATCCAAGTTTCTGGTTTTCTATCAAATAGTTGTCTCTTTTCTGGCGTATTTACAACAGTCAATCTGGCACCTTTTCCTTAATTAAAATAACAAAGAAAGTGTTACTAAAAGTTTCTATAAAATAGTAAAAACTTGTAAGGGGTAATTGTAAGTTCATTTTCCGAAGACACATTATGGTGTCTATTGGTTTAATGTTTCCACTTTAAATTATTGTAAACTTCATATGTAGACGAAACGTGATGGTTAATTCACATGTAGTATAGGCTAAGAAAGAAGAATTGTAGTGGTTGCATTGATTTTATAATTCTGTGCTTCATATCATTTAAAGTTCAACAAAATTTCCACTAATTAAAGAAAAAAAAATTCGGAGTTTAGGTTTGTAGTGGAACTGCTGAACCATGTAATAAATAAACATCCAATGTAACACATAATAGCTGCATAACAAGGTTGAAACATTAAAATAAAATATGCCTATTAATAAATTCTGACAACAACTAAACACTAACATCCAGCACGTTTGGGTATCGAGCTACTTATATTGACTTGACCATCAATTTTCCATTTAGAAGGAGCATTTGAAGAAATCTAGTCGAATAATATTCAGAACCAGTCACGTCACCTGCATTTAGCCATTTGCTTCCACATTTTTACCAGCCATTTAAGTTTTTAAAGATTAAAGAAAGATATTGTTCAACACGATCTGACCTGATAAATGCTAAACCTCTATCCATATTGAAGTGCTATAATTGATTGAAAAGGATATTCACATGCTATTTGTTTTGTTTAATGAATACGCAATAGAATTTATAGATTATATGGGACAGAGGTTTTTTTTTTTTCAAATGGCAAGTATTAAGAACACAAACCTTCACAGTCTCGTTTTGCATTGGTTAAGTTATTTCCTGTCCTGCTCCAGTAGAAACAAAAATTTGATTGCCCAACTTTTTGATAGATAAATCCTGGACTGTTCATACATTTGACTTCAAAAACAGTAATGACTCTACCTTCTGCTATTTTCCGAATGCCAAAGTTACATGAAAAGAATATATATATATATATATATATATTGTTGTAACCCTGCCTTACACCAGTGCTTGTGGTGCGCCCAAGCGCACTAGTGAACAGAGACAGAAAAAAGACAATTGGGATGGATCCGGCTGCAGTGTTATTGTTGTTATGATTCGAGAACGTCCTTTGTGCTCTGAACTGTGTGGAGGACCAGGGGCGGCACTGGGAATGTGTCGGTGGTCTGCAGTGGTAGTTTAGAGGCAAGTAGGACATTCTGGGACTTGATAGCTGGAGTCCATGTCTGTTAGTTTTGTAGTCCAATTAAACGCCTAGTTTATTGTTATCAACTGCCTTTCGTTGAGTTGCCTACTTTAAAAGTTATTACAATATATATATACGATATATATATCGTTACTCGGTAAAAAATTGCTTGCTTTAACAACTATTAAATATATAATAAACGTTAAAAAACTATATATATATATATATACAGAGAGAGAGAGAGAGAGAGAGAGAGAGAGACGCAAATGTATTGATGTTCCAAATTAGAATCAAAACCTGTTGATCAATCCTAATAGAATTTTAATCGTTTCTTAGATACTAACGAAAAACTAACAAAACTAACATATGTAAAGTAGCTTTAAAACTAAGTAAAGACCCTACAAAATAGTTTTTCAAACTCTATGACACTATTACAATTGTATGGATCTAGGTTATATAGCTATGTTTACATAGGTGCGTTTTTGTCTCACCATTTAAATACTAGTCGACCGGCGGCATAGCAGGCCTTAGGCACTGAAGCATAAATTAAATTAAACCATTTTATAACATATAACAGATTTCCCGCGGCCTCTTGATTTACCAGCAACCGCTGGAAAGGTCTTGAAATGTTATTAAATATAGACCTACGAAAAAGTTTTGAAAATCTCCGGAAATTAAAATATTTTGTAAAGTAAAAGTAAAGTAAAAAAAAAATGCTATGCTATTTAGTGCGGATTGGATACATCATTTTCCATACACACCATGCTGCGCCATGGGATCTTCCCATTTACTTGTTATAAGAAAAGCGAATGCGTGAATTAATGAATAAAAAATTCTGTGAATGGAGCTAAAATGGTTAATTGACCTTAATTTACGCGATATTAATAATAGAGTTGCACTCATGTAACAATGCTTTAAAAAAACCAATTTGAATGTTAATTTGATTAAAATATGAAATGAATGGACTATAACTACTATGCTCATGTGCTAAAGCATAAAACTTTCTTTGCGAAGAGAAGTTCTATAATCTTAGAGTTGAATTCGAGTTTTAGATCTAGATCTAGACCTAGGAAGAAAGAGTTTCCTTTCGTAATCATGTCCAATGAACGAATGTGCGTAATTTGTGATATTAATTAAAGTATTTCTAAAGTCAAACCTGAGAGTAGACATTGTGTATTTTTGTTCTAATTTCAATAGTCTTACGACACAATAATCTGGAAATACTTTAATATTATGACAAATTGAGAAGAAGAGAATAATGTACACCACTTTCATCCACAAAATAGTGCGAATTGCGATACACCATTTTCTATTCACATCACACTGCGCCATGGAATATTTGTTCTTTAGTTTAATCTTGTTTGTTGTTAGAAAATTACACTCAACAAATTCAATAGTTTTTCGGGAAATCTTAGCAATCTTATGCTCAGATTATACTAGCAAATTACCAAAATATGGAAAAAAAAATATCTGAATATGTATTTGTCTCTTTTTTGTATTTGTAAGTTATGTCCAATAGTTTTATGTACATTTTTATGTTCATTTGTGTCTCGAGCTTCAGCCCTTTAACAATAAGTTTAGTCTAGTCAAATGTCGGTTTTTATTTACTATAAAAATAGTTTCCTATTTTAAATGTAGATAGAAATGATACTTTAAATATAGTTTAATCGTCATAGCTCGCTTATTACCTACATTGGTTAGTAGATGAGCAGTAAACGAATCTCTAGGGGTTAGATCTTAGTTTGTGTAAAACACTTGACAATCTTGTGTCTTTATTTGTAACAATACCATTCAAGTCAAAACTAAATAGGAGGGTGGAGGAACGTTATTTAGTAAAACATGAACTTGGATCTATAAAACTGTTCTAGACATTTAATATTTCATATATATATATGTGGGGGTAAATGTTACTAGATCGTTAAAAACACACTGAACAAAGTCTAGCTTGAGTGTTATTTTTTTTTTTTTGAAAACAAAGAAAGAAAAAAGTTTCATCAAGTTCTTCTAAAGTATTATTGCATTATTGATTCAATTGTTAATTAATGTGCAGGAAAATTTGGCTAATTGTCTAGATATAAAGCCATATCAGTTGAGTATTAAAGAGTGTTGTGGATTTATACATTAACTTAATCATAATTCTTCGTCAAGAATAATGGGGGGGGGGAGTACAACGTGTTAAATTTATTTTGTGTTTAATATTTATAAGTTAGGTATAAAATGAGAAAAAA
>JADKLZ010066523.1:43424-74679 GCA_021533235.1 Biomphalaria straminea | reverse complement strand
GGATAACTAGAGCTTTTAGAAATATCCCTGGTTGGTCTTTATTTTTTTTTTATCCTTAAAATAATCGTCAGGGTGAAAGTTGTCTGGGATAAGGGCATTAAAATGGCATATTTTCTGATATATTGGACAGAAGAACTGTACCATTACCTGAAATTAAACATTTCAAATAAATTTATAGTTAACTGAAGAAAAAAAAGAAATTAGATAATGTTTTTATTTTTTTAAGTTATTTTATGAATATTGAGGGCAATGTAGCATTTCCTTTTATCTAAATTTAATCAAGATGGTTCAAATGGTTTTGATATCTGCTTAACTTACATACATAACCTTACAATTTATTAATTGCTTTGATTAAATTATTAATGAATTAAGTAGCATGCCTCACGACAACAGATGATGAAAACTTTGGTCCGTGTTTCTGCATTGTGATGATACAAACCTTTCTGATGTTGCTTTAAAAAATTCTTTTTTTTTTTTTTAATCAATTTTATTTATTATTTTTAATTTTTTTTTGTCTGAATTTATTTTCAATTTAGGTATCACACTGATCAGCGTGGATAGACTAAACTTGTTGAAAGTAGCACCTGGTGGTCATGTTGGTAGATTTTGTATTTGGACTGAATCAGCCTTCAAAAGACTTGATGATATCTATGGAACTTGGCGCAAAGAGTCAAAAGAGAAGAAAGGATACAAGTTAGTTGTTTTTTTTTTTAAATTGGTATTATTTTAAAGAAATAGGCTCTACATCAGGATGAAAATATGGTCCGTGTTTCTGACAGTTATTGATGTCTTTACCATTCTGAATGTATACTTTCATAATTGATTTGATGTGTAAACTATCAACTGCTCATTAATATTCTTTTATTGCTTACCTTACAGCTTGCCCATGCATAAGATGGCATCATTTGACCTGGCCAGACTTCTCAAGAGTGATGAAATTCAGTCTGTTTTGAGAGACCCCAAGCAAGTTTTTATATATATATATATATATGTTTTTAGTTTTAGATAACTTTCATGAAATAGTAAATGATAGTTAAATGTAACACGAATATTTTTCTCTACATTAGGAGAGACATCAAACGTAGAATTCTGAAGAAGAATCCTCTTAAGAATTATCGTGTCATGGTCAGGCTTAATCCACATGCTAAGCATGCTAAGAAACTGGCTAAGCATACTGAGTTGATGCGCAAGAGAGCCAAGGAGGAGCAACTCAATAAAAAACGTGGTGTAAGTTTATTTTTTATATCTTCATAATTTCCTACAGTAAAGGTATATGTCACTAAGTTCAGTTTGTAAGATGTAGAGTATTTCTGTTCTGTTATCAATACACTTAAAAAAGATTCTTTTTTGCTTTTCAGATCAAGAAGCCACTAGAGCCTCTCCCTAAAGGCAAGGCCGCAGCTAAGAAAGCTAAACGTGCTGCCAAGAAGGGTGTGGCAAAGAAGCCAGCGAAAAAATAAATCTTAAATCGCTACAAGTTTTTAAACTGAAATAAAAGTTTTTCTTTATTCAATGACATTTTTGCCATTTTTGTATTATCATTTTTGCATCTATAATTAAGATCAACTATTACCAGGGGCCATTTACTCTAATTTTAGTTTAGTTTCTTATTTATCAAATAAATGTTTCCAAGTATTCTTCCCATTTATTAAAATAATTTCATGAATTTTCAATGCATTTGAAACTGCTATCTTAAGTACTGTCTGGGAAACTTGCAATATTCTCATAACCCTTGTTAGATAAAATTCCTGCCAGCCTGCCAGAAGAGCTGATTATGAAAGGGTTACCAAATAAAATGTTTTTCCTTTTCTTTATTGTCTTCACAAATGCTTGGGAGAATATCAACCTGCAATAAATAATTAAGAAAAAAGCAATTACTCACAGCTGTTAGCAAAAAAATTTAGGGATTATTAAATCTTGACACCATTAGGGAAGTGTAAAGACTGATTAGGAATACTTGAACAAAATTTCAACTTTTTCAATAGCTGGAAGTTAAGAGGTAAAACGATACAGATAATAAACTTGAAAAAGGGAAAAATATCTGTATCAAAATAATTAATAGTTAATTTTGTTTTTATTGATTCGTGTATTGTTAGGTATAATAGTACAAACTTTGAGAATGGAACGTAGCATAAAAAAATGTTATTACTTTTTACTAGACAGTTGAGTTGTTAAAAGCTTTGTAAAAATGCAGAAAAAATTTTCAATGAAAGGCATTCAGCAATTCAAAATTAATGAAAATAAATCTTTTTAGGTTGAGTATTTAAAGCAGAAGTTTCCTATAGCACACATGTTGGATCATGTGGATCACAGAACTGCTTTTTTAAATCAAACTGAAATTGTTACCAAAAAAAAAACAAAACTGACAAAAGTTATGATTTTAAGTTGTACTTTTCATACTTGCAATCGCATTGAACTCATTTCAAACGCTCTATTTCAAGTGTTTCTATTATAACATTAAAATGTTAAAAAAAAAAAATACTGAAAATTAAGGGCATTGTTTTTAAAAAGATCATTATTATATTTCAGCGTATGTGACCATTGATTTTCGAAGTAAAAACAACCTTGATTGGGGTGGGGGCTCTTAGAAATAGATTAGTTTACGTAAGTTTACTTTTAGGTAAATCATGCTCTGCATGTTTTATCTTTCGGACTGCGCGGTGCATCACTCGCATTTATATTATATTAGCTAGGTTGGGATGCCCACCTACGTTCCTATCCATTCTCAAGCAGTTTCACGTGGGACAAAGGCCAGATCAAACACAATGGTACCCTTTCTGATCACTTCCCAATAGAAAATGGCGTGAAGCAGGGCTGTTATCTTCTTTTGGCGTAATGCTGGGTCAAAGGAGGCAGCGATTGCATGAAGGTTCTCACGGCAATGTGTTCAATCTCCGACGTCTACTATCCCATACAAAAACAAAGGAGATGGTCATAACGGAGCTTCTCAATGCCGATGATTGCGCCCTGCTAGCTCACAATGAACATGACCTCCAGAACGCGGTAAACGAATTTGCATACTTTGCCGCCTCTTTCGGTCTATCTATAAACCTCGGGAAAACAGAAGTCACCCAATGAAACATACTCAGCCCCAAGGATCACAGTAAACGGACAGCCCCTTAATGTGGTAGACCACTTCACATATCTAGGTAGTATAGTGTCAAATGACGCGTCACTTTCAAGGGAAGTTGATAACCGTCTGGCCAGGGCAAGTAGCGCTTTTGGACGCATTCAGGCGAGAGTTTGGCGGAACAAATCGCTCCGCCTGCCTACAAAAATCAATGTCTACCAGGCGGTGGTTCTCTCACCCCTTCTATGAGACATGGACACTATATAAAAAACAACGAAGTCTTCTTGAGCGCTTTCACCAAAATGCTTGCGCTCCATCATGGAAATACGGTGGCAGGACAGCACTACAAACATAGATGTCCTTGCGAACGCCGGTATAGACAGTATAGATCAGGGGTTCTCAGCCTATGGGTCGCGACCCCCTTGTGGGTCGATTGACGATTTGCCAGGGGTCGCCGAAGACCATCGAATATATGGATTGTTATTGTCTACTCTTCTATTGCTGTGTGTGTGTGTGTGGGGGGGTCGCAGCAAAGTGGTGGATTGTAAAAAGGGGTCGCCGAGCTAAAAAGGTTGAGAACATCATTTTGGTGAGCTAAAAGGTAGTCGACGTAACAGAGGCGCCCCATGGAAACGCTTCTAAGACCAGCTTAGGCGTCAACTTTCCTTGGCTGACATAGAAGAGAGCACCTGTCTGCATGCGGCTTCGGAACGAGACAGCTGGAGGTCACTCACGAAGGCCGCGGGATACACATTTGAGACCAAAAGAAAATCTGCTGGCGAGGACAAACGCAGACGACGAAAATAAAATAAATCTAAATCGACCACCTACGGACAATGGTTTTGCTTGCACTGGATGTGTGGCAAAATATGTAGGTCACAGCTGGGGCTGCAAAGCCAAGGGAAATACTGTATTCCTCACTAATCTTCGGACTCAAAAACAAGCCTTATTATTATTATAGCCAATATATAGCTAGTAATTAAGGCTTACTCCTCTGATGCTCTGATCTAGATCAAATAGTTTTTACTTTTTATTTAGTCTATAATTTACTTTAGTTGTTTGATCTCCAATGAAGTAAAATAGACAACGCCTCGGGTGTTTTTGTACTGTGGTGAGCTTAGTCAGGCCTCGTTAAAAATTGCTAAGTTGAAGTATGGTGTAATAAACGACTGTTTGAAATTGATATAGAGTCTATACAAAAATGCGTACAGACCTATATTTATACTTGAAGCATGTAGGCCTACTAACAACACCATGTTTGAAGTATAAATCTAGGTCTACCGAACAGAAGAGGAAATATCATAAAATACAAATGCTACTTCAAACATTACGCCCTATGCCCTACGCCTATCTAGTCATGCATGTTTAGCCTAACCAATGATCGAATTAAATTCTGCCAGGTCATTGATTTTCGGATTTCCTGGCTGACTCGGGCATCCCTATTCCACGAAAAACAAAAACAAAGACAAAAAAGAAAGGCAAAATGATTATCCCATAAGTAAAATCTACATATGATACAAAATTACAGATGAACTCATACGAACTAATGTAATTTTTTTTAAAGGTAGAAAAAAGGGAGGAGGGAGAAGTGGTGGTGAGCCTTAGTTAAAGCCATATATATCTATAATATAAAGCATAAAGTAAGGCGTACGTATGTACAGAGGCGGACTTAGCAGTGCGCGGGGCCATGGGCGAACGTCAAAAGCGGGGCCCTGCGCTGTAAGGGTTGACTAGATATATCGTACCATGTCAGGCTAACTGTATCGTCCGCCTCTAGCACTGAAGGCCTTTTTTGTTACTAAACATATCGTCTTACGTATATAATTACTGTCCAATTGGTATAAACTTAAAATGTTTTCCAGCTTAACTTCTGAATCTGATAAGGCCAAAAACACTATGATATCTGCTTTTTGTGGCTACCATCAAGCGTGCAATCAAGGATAACGGGAAAACATGCCATCAGGTCCATAGCTCGTTGTAAATCATATATCCGAGGTACTGGTCGTGAGCATCAGCGTTTTAATTCGTCGCAGAAGTTCTGGCATGGTAGGCCTAAGGTCAATTTTGTCAACCAAGCCTAAAACATGGCCGTTTTTCGGAGCAAAAAGTTTCTCTGCTATCCTACGAAATGCGCTTTTTTTATGTCAATGTGAACTGTTTTAAACAATGAAAGCCGTTCAGAAACTACAGGTCATACGATGATGTCTTAATCGAAACTGAACAGTATTTATAAACCAAATATTGTTATCATATATCTAGATCTAAATGCCCAGTAATATTGAGTAACAAGTTGTAGTTTATGAACTGGTCTGTTTTTGAACCTGAAGTGACAAGGGAATCTCCTATCGCGGGGCTCCCCTCAGGAGTGGGGCCTGGGGCGATTGTCTCACCCCTAAGGCCGCTACTGTGTATGTATGTAAGTCCCAGTGACTAGGCTTTCTATATCAGTGATACGTGATACGCGGCTAATGTATGGCTAGTAGATCTGTATCCATGGTATTAGCACAAATGTTCCGATAGTGTTTTTTTATATTCTTGTAACTATGGTCTAATCTAGCAACGTGTAAACTTCCGCTTCGTCAAACTAAATGTGAACCGAATAGAACTAATATTCGTGTCTTACAAACATTTCTTGGAACGCTTCACTATGAGCAAAGAAACTAATTTACGATATGAGCAACCACACAGGCCTAGCAAACTTTTCTTAGAATACACGAAAAATTTGCAGGTTTGTAAGTCTATGCGTAGCCGTATCATTATCATAAATAATAATCATATGATGGCGCCTGGCCTATGCCCTAGCGGCTACCGCGTAGGGCACTAGGCTATGCCCATGCCCATATCAGCCATATGCATATTAACTAGTATATTAAATAATATTATTATAGTCTATAGGGCATATAAAATGGTATAAGTAGGCTATAACTATAATACTATAACTTAACTATAAGTATAAGTTTTTTTTTAAAGTACTATAAGTCATACTGCAATTAAATTTATTTAAGTATAATTAATTAATGTATAGATTATAGATCTATAAATCTATATTAACTATATAGTGTATATATTATAACAGTAGAGTAACTACTAGATTCTAGATCTATAAAAATTATCAGACAATATAAGTATAAAAATAAGGCATAGGCCTAATTAATAACTAATAACTATATGTATATCTACTAATAATAAGTTAAGTAATACATTTAAGGCCCAGGTTAGTAGATTCATCTCTATATAAGTAAGTGTTTTAGACAATTAGACCTAGTATACAAAACAAAGATTCTATTTTAGAATTAGATGTACACATATTAATTATCTAGATCAAGGGTGGGCAACCATTTTCAATCGAGGGCTGCATTAAAAAAATCAGAATGGGGGACCACTTATATATGTTTGTAAAAATGTACTTACAAGTTAGAAAAATAACCTAGCTAGCTGACTGCAATGAGATAATGTCCATTATTTCAAATTATACTGAATCATATATTTACATATACTTTTTTACACACCAATTGAGGAATTACAAGAGTTAGCAATTTCTAAATATAGTTTTATGAATATTTCTTTCAATTCTGTTATTGTCAGATCATGAATGTACAGTTGCACTTAATGTTAAATATTTAACTCTTTACACTTTTACATAATTTTCCAGAATTATGGAACTATAGCTTACTAGTTGTTACCCTTTTGACTGCTGTCAAATTACAGTCACCATCAACCTATTGTTACACTTGTTTTATTTCAAACAAAAGAAAAATGCTTTTTCACAGATATGCATTGCATCTGGACCCAAATAATATAAAAGTTTAGCAGCAAAGCTTTTTTTTAGTATGGAAATACAGCTTCTGGTTTCCATAAAACTCCCATGGAAGAACTAAATGGAACTTCTCTTTCAGGTCATAATTTGCTTGGAGTTATGTTCTGTGGAGCTGATTCAGCTTCTTCACTAAATGGTGAGCTCAGGCGATTGAAAACTGGTTCTTGACATCTTAAAATTCACCTTTTTAGCAAAGGAAAATGCCAAAACCTGTTTTCCCTTGTTTGCCTGGAGAAATGGGAAAGCTATGTTTGAAAATATTTAACATGCACATGCTGTTCATTTTCCAATGAAAAACATGGACGTCTGTCTTCCACTCTTCATTAAAAATATTAGTAACAAAGTCACTTCAATGTTCATCAAGGAACCTAACAATTTCTTCATTGATGTCCCATATTCTTCTCAATACCTTGCCCATGATACTGAACTTTCCAAATCATCAAATACTTCTCAGAACTGCCTGTGGCTAAGACCACTTGCTATGATAAGTGTGATAAGCAAATATGTTTGATATTCAATGTAGCTTTGTGCAATTATTACGTTTAGATCTTATGGTTGGGATATTGTTCATTAAATAAAAAAAACAACAATTTTTCTCATTCAAAGCACAGGATCCATCAGTTGTTACACTTGCCTTCTTGTTCTAAGCCAACCAAACACTTTCAACACAGTTTCTTATAGCATTCAATAAATACTGGCTTGAGTTTGACTGAATGTTTTGAAATATTTTTAGGTATTTTTATTGACAATACGCTATATTTAATACAGATCTAATAGACTCACTTTGTAGGCTTATATTTACTGCAAAGTCAAATTATTATAAGTGTAAATTGGCAATTGTTGTTTCTTTTTTTTCCCTTTTAGTCAAATGACAGCATTATGATTCAAAATATTGATCACAAAAAGTGAGTAAATCTTTTTTTTTTTTTTGCATTTTTAAAAAAAAATATTTGCTCTGTAAGATGTTTAAAGGATATATTTTCTTTTTTTAAAAAGTATTTTTTTTATTTGTCTTGTTTTAAGAGAAGACTTGAAACATGTCCAAGAAAAATGGCTGGAAGCTAGTGATTTAAAAATAAAGGCCAAACAACGTGTTGCTGAAAAAAAGGGTCTGGAAGAGGAAATGAAATTGGTTGCTAAAGCTAATATGTTGGTAAGTGTTTTTTGAAAAAGTAGCCAGTGTGCAGCTATAGACTTATATAATAAAAACTGTATAGATTGTATTTGTAAACTCATAGAAAATGCATACAATTTTGATAACAACATACACATTGACAAAATGTCATATCCAATCGCAGTCATAATTGCCTGTAAATTATTTTTTTTTAACTTTATAAAATACAGACATTACTTCAAAAAGAAGATAATTACATCCTATGCATGTCCCTAGGTCAATTTATTCATGCATATTAATCAATGACTTAAATTCTGCCTATTCATTGGTTTTCCTGGCTGGTTCAGGCAACCCATTCCATGCTCTAATAGCACTAGGGAAGAAGGAGTACATATGTGTACAAATTTGTCCTAGCATATGTAACAAGCCTAGGACTTTGCCTTTATCTTTGTGTCTTTCTAAATATTTTAGTAGGTTTTAATTTTGTATTTGAAGATTATGGTTCAGTTTATGTATAATTTCTATCCTGAAGGATTTCTAAATTTAGTGATTTTACTAAAGGTGTTACTCTTGTCAAATATGAATATTCTTTTGTTATGAATCTCACTGCTCTATTTTGTGTCTGCTCCAGTTTTTTTTTAATGTTTTCTTGAGTTGAGGGGTCCAAAACAGAGGATGCATATTCTATTATTGGCCTAACCAAGGTTAAATAAAATTGTAGTTTTATGTTGTTATTTGATTTGTAGAAATTTCTTTTAATAAGCCTTAATGCTTTGTTTGATTTTTTAATAATTTAGTCAATATCTGAATTCCATTTCATTTATTATACACCTATAAAAGTTTTTAATCTGTGTTACTGGTTTAACATGAATAACAAAGTGGAGTTTATTTGTTTTAGTTTTTTTGTTACTCTTAATAATTGACATTTTTCTGTGTGGAAGACATGCCTCAATTTGATTCCCATTTTTGTAATTCATCAAATTTTCTTTGTGAAATTTCTGCATCTTATGTAGTTTTTATTGTTTTATATATTGTGGAATTCTCTGCTGATAATCTGACTTTTGTTCCTGAACTAATGGGAATTCATAAATCACATATGTAAATTAGAAAAAGTAGAAATAGGACCTAATTAAGACTAGAGCTGTTCCTTGAGGTACACCTGAGTTTACTGTTATTAGTGTTGAATTAGAGTCAGTATTACAGTTTGTTCTCTCCCCATCAAAAATTCTGAATCCATTGATGTAGTGTACCAGTAGGCCTAATGTCAAAATAGTTTAATTTTTTTAAGCAAGCTATGGGGGTGAACTTTGTCTAATGCCTTAGAAAAATCTAATAAAATAGCATTTATTAAGTAATTATTATCTAAGTTAAATTAAGTTATTATTGTCATCCTTAGATATTACATTGTTTATGTATTTACTCTGTAGCTGTCTGCTTACTTTTTAGGTTAGGTGTTTCATTTTAATATAATTTTTATAAACTTTTTCTGCCTTAGTTTCTTTAAATCTTCTACATAGGTTTTCCTTTTGTTTGCAAAGTTTCTTTAATTTATTATTAAACCAGCATTTATTTATTTTGTTTGATGACCATTTAGATCTAGTTCAGAAATTTAAGTTGCTCAAGATTTAAAGTAGGCCTACTGTCTTTAAACAATAAAAATTTTTTTTAATAAAGCTAGTTTGTCTAGATACAAGCTTGACTTTGACTTATAAATGTATATTTAAATATCTAATGATTCGTCTGCAAATCCTGCTATATAGATAGACTATTTTTCTGCTCACTCTAATTTAAAAATCTTTTAATTTTAGGTTCGCAAAAGAGCTTTGGCCTTGAGGATTGAAGCAGAACAGTTGATGTATGAACAGGAGTTAGCCCAGATGGGGAAAGTGTTCCACAAGCAGCGCATCTAGAATAAAGCATATTAATCTCAAGGAATTTACTTAAGATCTTGTTGAAACCTAAGTGCAATTTGTAAATATGTTATAACTGTGATACATGCTGCCACATGTGAAACATTCTTTTTACCTTTCAAAGTCATAACATAGTATGTTTTGTATCTGAGGTATGTAAGATTGGTTATGAATGTAAAGTATGATGGGATATGTTTTGTCTGTCTGTTTGGATTACTGAACTTGTACAGTATGATTCCATTTTTATTAGCAGCAAAATATTTAGTATTATTATTTAGCAGATAATTATATAAAGATTTTGGAATCTTGAATATACTGTCAAAAAAAATGTAATTAATTCTTTTTTTTTCCCTTTTTTAAGTCTGTGATATATGAAATTTATTAAATATTTTTTTTATATAAGCCACTACATAACCAAGATTAATAAATATTTTTATATAAATATAAACTTGACTTAAATATTATTTTGTCATGTTTAAATATTTTTTTTTTCAATGTCTTATCCTTATTCTGTTATTTAGGCATTTTCAACCTTTTTTTTTTGTTTTTAAAGCAAGAGCCCTATGAGGAGACTTTTCATTTAAAAGTATCCCCCCTTTTTTTTTAAATTGTCTTTTATAACAAAAAATAAGCTAGGTTTTTATTAGATAAGCACTGTTGAC
The DNA here is from genome assembly GCA_021533235.1 of Biomphalaria straminea. Lineage (NCBI taxonomy): Eukaryota > Metazoa > Mollusca > Gastropoda > Planorbidae > Biomphalaria > Biomphalaria straminea. Next base: position 64,106 of record JADKLZ010066523.1, on the reverse strand, counting down.
TATTACTAAACATATCCACAAGAACAACCTTTGGGTATACAAGATCTCAGTTGGAGAAGCACTGTGGTTAGCATTAGCTTCTGAAGAGATGTATAGTAATGACCCTATTTGAATGAATTGGTTAAGTCATTTAGTTTTTGTGATCAAAATTATTGTAAATTGTCTTGTGAACTAACCATCATTACCTATTGTCAGATACCAGTACAATAAAAGACATGCATGGGGTCAGGAACAACTTTAGTTCCCAGGAAGAATTCATAAGTATATATCCAGACTTTTGATTTGGTGCTGAGATGAAAGCATTATTCCACTTCTGTCCCCATATCTCATTGGAAAAGTTTTGACCATTGGAATATCAGGAATACCTGGCAGACTCTTTGTCATTTTTATTTAACCCTTAAAGTGCGGAGCTTTTTTACAATGACTTCATACACAATGGAATTACAATCCTAGTGTTTAGAGGCTAAACCATCACATGCATCTAGAGGGTTAAAGAAAATTTATTAAGGATTTATAATGTTATTATTTTGAAATAAATGAAGGGGAAAGAAACTTCAAATGAAAATCCAAATCAAAAGGTTGAGAAATGCTTTAAGAGATAACCTTTTTTCCAAATCACATTTTGGACAAACTGCATGTTAACTTAGCTTAATAATATAATATTGAACTTTGTAGATTGTATAGGGGGAAAATTTTGTACATTCCAAATGTAAGAATAATATAAAACACATTAAATATTAAAAAATACTCAAAATTTAACTATACACATGCAATACCAGATATCTTATAGTCCAAAAAAGGAGGAAGGTTTGGCTTATCAGTGGACTTTACTTTTCTGAGTGCTATCTGAGAGCACTATTAGAATTAGTTAAGTCAATTTAAGTATTTTGTCATTTTATTGGTAATTTTGATGACCTTATGACCTTTATGTCGAACAGAACTTGCTGAACTAGGCATAATAATAACTGTATACAAGTACATAACTTACTCTCCTGGTCTGGGCATAATGATAACTGTATACAAAGACATAAATTAATCTCCTGGTCTTGTGACTTTTAGGTGCCTGATATCTTGCACGTTGACTAGAGTCCCACTCATGCTGGATATAAGCATGGTAAAAAAACAAAAAGTTGCTTGAGTCTAAATTGAAACTCAAGCCTTCATGATGGAATGCAGACATGTTTGGCCACTGAGCTATTCAAGTACTTACAAAAATAGCTTTTATATATAAATCTGTTGTTAAACATTTTAATGAACAACCTAATTCTCTACATTATTGTGATTATTGTCACATGTCCTCTGTAGCCAATTTAGCGCATTTTTCACAAAATTTATTACGACTAATTGATGAATTTGTTTAATGATTCATTTGTTGTCATTGACAGTAATTGAACAAAGTTTCAACTAGATCTGAGAATGGCATGTGGGAGAAATAATGTGCACAAGATTTGGACCAGACAGAGGGAGTGACGATAAAATAGGAAATGTTTTTAGCAATAATAGTAGTAATAATCATAATGAGAACATTGTCTAGCAATGTTGTAAATGTTTTCATTCTCTGAAGTGAGTAACAACAACAATAACAATTAAATAATACTCTTAAATCAGGAATATAATTAACCATTTTTAATTTCATACAATACAGTACTTTAAACCAGTGATTTGACAACAGGTTTTTGGACATGAATTAATAATTTGATCTCAGAACAAAAGCAAAACTACAACCGCTCTTCCACTTGGAAAAAAAAATTATGTAATACATAAGACCACGGGTTGGTTATATACATATGTTATGTACACATTAGTATCATCAAGAAAAAAAATTCAAAGACTTGCCACAAAGTCAACATATAATTGTGAAACCAAACGTTACAAAAACACAAGTTTTTTACACTGAGAAGTTGCATTTTGTACAGGAAAAGTAGACTATATTACAACCTCTCCATCATGCTTTTAAGCAAATTCCATAATTTAGCAATCAATGAATTTAGTGGACAGTGGATGGAATGACATATCCAGATAGTAAAATAGACAGAAAGTACAATAGAAGCTGAAAATATAGTATGAGAGCAACACTATCAATACATTTTGTCAACTTCAGGTGATGATTGTATACAACAAAGATGTGAACCCTTGAACTACCTTTCATGCACATTAAGGTTTAGTTTTAATTCAATAAATAATTGGTGTAAAACAAATCAAGGATTTGTCTTCGATTCTGAAAATTAATGATGAGTGCTGTATTCCACTAAACATATAGAACCCACTTATATAAATATATATAGAAAGATATTGACTTAGTTCTATTAAAGTCAAGTTAATCAAGTCTATCAATTCAAACTATAATGGCCCCTCTAGCACTGAATGTTTGTTGAACCAAAACAATCACCTTTGATACAACAAACTTTGTCAAATGCAGGTTAATGTCAAAACAATCCTTCCAAATAAAACTTGTATTCAATAAAGCTCAGTGAATATGGCTGTAAGGAAACAGAAGTTTTTTTTTCCTCATCCAGAAACGCTTTTTCAAAACATCCATTTAATAAATCACACATCATATACTTGCATTCAATTCATTGTAGCTACAAACAGACCACATTTCATTTTATCTTTATAAACATATTGAAAGTAAAATAATTTATATTTCATAATTAGAACATTAAATATTCACTATAACAAATATTTTTAAACATACTATACAGTGTATGTCACAAATCTATTCTTATAACAATAAATCTCATGAAATATTATTAAAATAATACACATTATCTCTTGAAATTTTATCCATAGTTCAAAGCTGAAGGTAAAACAACAATAAAACCACAACAGTCATTAGAAAAGAGTTTACTATTTAGAAAGATTTACTTTGATCTACTTGTTGACATTTTGTTTGTTTATAGAAGAGAGTTTGCTACTTAAATTGAATTGATTTGGTCTGATTGTTGATATTATGTTTTCAATTTATTAAACTAAAAAAATTGAAAGATCTCAGATTTATATGAAGAAAAATTGGATAATTTTTTTATGCTAGCAAAAATTATTTGAATATGGCACCTTATACATTTTAAAAAGTTTTAGCAAACTCTATAAAGTTACCAGCTTTATACATAACTGTCAATGTTAATAATTCTTTTTTTTTCAAAGAATAAATTAAGAAAGTACAAATAGAAACAGTATTACTGATTAAATTTTTAACCTCAGTTTTTAATGCCAGAACAATTTTTTTATATCACTATTTTTGTTTTTTTAATTTTTATTAAATTTGTACATTGAGATTTCTATAAAAAAAAACAAAAAAAAAACAATAAATAAAAAAATAAATCAACAACCATAATTTATTAAACTTTAATAGGCACAGCTTCTTTCTAAAGTCTTAAGAAATTTTCACTGCTGGTAGTTATTGAAATAGAAGCAAAAAGTTTATAAGAATTTAAAAAAATACAAAATTGAATATGTTGAACATAACATTTTCGTGTCTACATTATTCACTTCCCATCATCAAACATTCTAATGTGTTCAGTTGTAAAAGTACAGATTAAAAGGTGAAGATGAAAAAAAAAAATTATTTTCTAAAGTAGACATTTCTCTCATTAAAGGATTCTAAAAAAATGTTTTAACACACATGACCAAAAGTCTTTAAAAAAATCATCTTGCTGATCTCAGAAAATATTTTCAAGCATCATAATAAATAATAGAGATTCAGGAGGCTAAAAAAGAACATTAACTTTGAGAGAATTTACATCGACTATTATCAATAAAGAAATAGTGGACATTTTCAGTAACCAATTCACATGTTGCCATTGATTTTTTAAACTATCAGACAATACATAAACAGATTTCAGGCAATAAATTACAGTTTTTAAGCACTCATGGGATGTCCATTTGAGTGAGATTGAATTAAATAAGCACCTCTGATGTTGGGTATTACATCCCAAGTAGTTGATTAAAGGTAAGTTGTTTAATTGATGCTAACAAAGAAGTATAGAAGTATTCAAAATTCTCTGCTAATGTTTTGAGATACAATCAATATTCTAGAGTACATACACAATTAATTAATAGGACAAAATGAGTTATTTATTGAAACATCTACATCATTTGTGATATATACAAGTGGTAAACATTACAAAGCAGGCTGGTGGAATCCAGTGATACCATTGACAACAAGCACCTAATTAGTGCCTTTGAAAGATAAACAGAGCAGACAAACCAAAACTCTCAGCCGCTATATCACAATTGCCTTGATCTAACTAATCATTTTTAGGAACATCTGAATAAGTTAATAGATTTTAACTAATTAATTGAGATGTTTTGTAGTTGTCCAACAAACACACTTCAACTATTTATTGTTCTAAATAGATCCTATTGGAACATGTCAATAATGTACGTTTATTAATAGTATTCTATAACTACTTCAATGACTCAATACAAAGGAAATGTCACTGATGTATGCAGTGGAATGTCAATCTGTTAATGATGATTCTAAGTTTTCTTTCTCCTTTTGAAATCCACTCCTTGTGATTGACAGTTGCTTCATAAGGTCAGATTCTCCAGATGTACTAATAAAATATATCTTTTATATAAATAATAAACTTATATATATTATGTAATATGTAGACAACCACATATATATATATATACATATATTAATTCATTGTTTATGCTTTTTGTAATAATTTCACGTATAAGTCAGCAACAAAACACACAAGAGTTTGATCAGAAGTTTGTACAGCATTTGACATAGCGAGCACTTGATTAGACAGCTGTCTTCACAAAGTGTCTTATATTTCAAGCTCTATACAATCCATTGTCTAGTTCACACCCATCACTTGTTCATTTGTACTGAAGAGCTTCATCAGAGGCAGAACTAAAGTTTCAATTTGAAAAGAAACTGAATTCAAACTTGATAACTGAATTACAAGTTTTGAATTCAATATGTTAGTTTACTATTCACAATTCAGATTAGTGATTTTTTAAAACTCTATCTGGTAGAGAGTTGTATCAATGATTATGTAGATAAAACTGAAGGAATGGTGAACAGAGGCATCCATCTATCACAGTTAGAGAGGTGTGCCTGCTTTTAGTAACTGTAATCACCTCAGTGCTTCAGTGGCTACAAGGGCCATAGCTCTGCACTCTTCAGACAGGAACCATAACTACTTCTTTGCTATTCTTAGCATACAAAAGTTGAATGTTTTTTTATTTTAAAAGCACCCTTGAGTCTGTCTCTATAGCGCAGACAATGAAGGTTCCTGCTAGTGATGGTGATTCTGTTCTAGTGGCAAAGGTAGTAAGGCAGCAAAATGAAACTTGAAGACAGTGTCCTCCAAAATAACATGTTATTTGCTGCCTCCAATGGCAGGCACAAACTTGAAGACAATGTCCTCGACATCTACATGTTATTTGCCGCCTCCTATGGCCGGCACCTTAATGTTTGCTAATGCTGTTTCATCACAACATGATGAGCATTTACGTTCCTGTGAAATATAAAAGTAGAAAGTAGTTTGTTATAATAGTGGAAGAATATTGGATAACTATAACAATAGTGGTTCATAACCTTCAATAGAAAAAGACAGCTGTTGACTTTGAACAAAATATTATTTTGAGCATTATTAAAAATAGACTTTTAATAAGTTTATAACAGAACAACTTTAATTCTGATCATCCATCTGATAATGTCCAATTAAAAAATAGGCACATAGGTGTCATGGAAAATGAAAAGACAGATTATGAAAGGCAAGTCATAGATGGCACAACCAGACAGACTAATAGATTACAACACTATCATGTCAATGCTAGCCAGTAATCATGAACTAGGCATCAGGAAGCATGGTCTGAGCTATTTACAGAGAAGTGACCCCACTAAAAAAACTAGAGTATCAATGTCCTTCCCACCAAAGAGCAATTAACAATCTTTCAACTAATAACAAGACACACATCTTTAAAATACACCTCTGTAGACACTGCACCCACCCCTCTGAAACTATCACTGATTTAATACCCTTCAGATAGACCCTACTAGCACAACAAACCAACAATATATATGTCAGTGGAGAACAACTGAAGAAAAACATTTTTTTTCCTTGTTCCACACTGCAAAAAAAAAGTTTACAGTTTAGCAGCAAAAAGCTGGCAAGTTGGAAAAGAAGTAATAGAGAGTGACATGAAAGGACAACATTAAATATAAGATGAACTGAAATGCTTATCAAGACTTACCCATTGCCTAATGTCTTCCTGGTACCTCTCAAACTCATCACACCACTGATCAAACTTTCTCATCCACCTTTGTTCTATTTGTTCTTTACCTACAAGAAAAAATGGAAAAAATCTTTGGGTAGAAATAATCTAAATAAATCGCTGGGTTGAAACAATCTAAATAAATCACTGGGTTGAAACAATCTAAATAAATCAGTGGGTTGAAACAATCTAAATAAATCAGTGGGTAGAAACAATCTAAATAAATCAGTGGGTAGAAATAATCTAAATAAATCGCTGGGTTGAAACAATCTAAATAAATCGCTGGGTTGAAACAATCTAAATAAATCACTGGGTTGAAACAATCTAAATAAATCAGTGGGTAGAAACAATCTAAATAAATCAGTGGGTAGAAACAATCTAAATAAATCACTGGGTAGAAACAATCTAAATAAATCACTGGGTTGAAACAATCTAAATAAATCAGTGGGTAGAAACAATCTAAATAAATCACTGGGTAGAAACAATCTTGAGGGCGCGGTGGCTGAGCGGTAAAGCGCTTGGCTTCCGTACTGGAGGTCCTGAGTTCAAATCCTGGTGAAGGCTGGGATTTTTTTTTCGGGATTTTCGTTCGCCCTTGAGTCCACCCAGCTCTAATGGGTACCTGACATTAGTTGGGGAAAAGTAAAGGCGGTTGGTCGTTGTGCTGGTCACATGACACCCTCGTTAACTGGGGGCCACAGAATCAGATGACCATTACATCATCTGCCCTATAGACCACTAGGTCTGAAAGGGGAACTTTACTTTCTTTTTTAGAAACAATCTAAATAAACCACTGGGTAGAAACAATTTAAATAAATCAATGGGTAGAAACAATCTAAATAAATCACTGCACACCTTTCCTGAACTATTCTGCAATTTGTTTATATGATTAAAAAAAAATGACTTTAAAATTAAGAGATGTTTACTATTAAAATAAGTTTATTTAATAATTATTTTTTGTTGATATGCATTTAGTATGGCTGTAGTCTTTTCGGATCCAACCTTGTAAGGAGTTTACTAGAAGTTTTGGAATAGGGTTTGGATAAAAATAATAATGCAAGTAACTATTAATGTGTCATGAATAAAATTCTTTGTTATAATGTATATAAGAATTTGTTTCACTACTACTCGGGGCTGTGAAGTTTTGATTCAGAATTTGAACTTCTGGACACCAAATCAAGTAATTAAATATTTGATACTAATGTTGCAGTCTGTGATGTTGACTTATAGACTAGGTGTCTGCATATACCTTCTGGTTCAAATGAAATGGGTGTGCATTGCGGTTACTACAGACTCTGCAGGTCCACATGAAATGGGTGTGCATTGTGGTTGGTACAGACTATGCAAATAAAAATCTTAAACTTTTGAAGTAGGCCTACACACTTGATACACATCAGAAAGCGAACAGAAATGAAAACTCTACAGCTTACTAGTCTCCACCACAAGAGTATAAGAGGCTACTGTTCTTCCTTTGTTATCCACGGCAGTGTAAGAGCCCTCATCAGACACCCTCAAGTCAGTCACAATCAAAGAATTGTCCTGAGCCAGAATGTGTCTGTCCCCACTGACTCCGGTTCCATTCCTGGTCCACCTGACACTGCCAGTGATGTGAAGTTTGTACTCAATCTTCATGGTGACTGAGCTTCCAGCAGTCTTGGATAACGTCTCTGGATCTGGGGAAGTAAAGAAACAGAATGGAAGATACATTGTAACTATAACATTCTTTGTGGTGCAGTAGTCAAACAATTGAACAGAGTTTCAAGAATAGCAACACATTTTTTGTTATATCTGTTGTCTCCTTTGTCTTTTCATAAAACTAATTCAAAGCATTAAAATGTAACTCAGTAATTATTATTATTCATTTTAAACAAGGCATTGCAAAACATTATATAATCATACTTTAAATAATTTATCATATTTTTTATGCTAGTAACTAATCCTGTTTAAATGACAATCAAATCAACATGACAATCAAATAGTCTTCTTAATTTTAAAAAACAAAAAGTTTTTGTATTCCCTAATACCTTTATATCTTCAACATATTCAATTTGATGCTTTACCTCCCTTTGACAATTTATGTTATTGTTCTTAATGTAAGTGTATACTTAAATCATACATTTCAAAACAAATATCCTGAAGAGTGGGTCCAGCATATTGAGCAAGTCAATTAAAATTTCCAAAGAGTTTTGCTATCTTCTCCTAACTAAATATTTTAACAACTTACTGTAAAGATTTCCAACTTGTTTCTTTATTGTTTCCTCTAAAGAATATGACAACAAGTCCAGGTGGTGATAGGTAATTTTGCTGGGAAAATAAAATATTTTTTTTAATAGAAAAAAAAAACAAACAAGAATATCATAAGAATAAAAATAATTATAAACCTAAAAACTAATTATTAATTTATAATGTATACATATAAAATGTAAGATGTTTAGTTTATTGTCAGTATACCATATAGTATAGTTTTTAAACAAATTCAATTGTCATGATTTTAACGTGGAAACAATGTATAGTGGTGAAACAATATTTACATCAATAAAAGTGTACACTATTGTTTATAAAAAAGACATGAAAAATGTTGATTGATTACTTTCTCCTTTCAACATCCTTAGAGATACATTCTTCAAAGTCAGTGGCCCAACCACAGTATGGATCATACAGACACAAATCAATCTTTTTATACTTCTTACAAGTCTCCACTGACAACTGACCCACTGCCATGTCAGTACCAAAATAGATTGAGGACCCCTGCAAGAATTATTTTTAGAATTATTAATTTTAATTAAAATAAAAAAAAAATATATAAATATATTTTGTTTCAAAAACAACTACAATGTTATCAAGAAAATGTTATCAGCTAAAATGTTATGCAAGTCTTTATAGAGAATTTACGTACATGAAACACCAATTGCCAGATTGATCTCTGGTCATTGAATGGTACGTATGTGGTAACTATATATGTTTTTGGTGGGTCTAATTCTGTTAATCCAGCCCATGCAGCTATCTTGTAAATAATACCATTGTCTGTGAAATTGAAAAACACAAATTTCAATAAAAACAATTCTGTTTCTAAACTCAAATGTCAAACTAAACTTGTATTTAGGGTAAATGAGATTTACAGTTTCTAAAGTGCATCTGGTTATTAAAAAGTATCAGCAGAAGTACACATAGTGCAATAGAGTGATTTCCCATTAAATCCAGCTGCTCTTCATACTGATTAGGCTTATAAGTTATAAGCTGATGACAACACAACCCCAATCCCACTATTTAGATCTGGACATTCAAATAAATACATTTAAGTCTTTACATCTTTTTCTACTGAATCTTTTAATTTGCTATTTCATAAGGGACAATTTTTAAGTTATTTTAAAGCCTTCAGGCCAAGCCAAAGCTCCAATGAAATAAAAATCTTATTCATGAAACACTAAATCAAAACTTGATGGTTTTATGATGTAATCATTTTCAGTATGTTATTTTTCCTTAAAAGTGGCATTTTTATAAATAATAATATTTATTAATATTAATATTAAATAATATTTGAGAGAAAAGTTTAGACTAATTTTTATTTCCTTATTGGGACTTCATCCCCCCCCCCCCCCCCAAACATCTAAACCACTGTGGCATAAGATGTAAACATTTTTTTTTCTTAGATTTATGAACTGATTTTTAAAAATCTACTCCATCTCTTGTAACATTGTTTCATAACAGACAAAAAACTGTGACTGGCTTCCAATAAATTGAAAGTCAATGAATGCTACTCACTTGTGGCAGTAAACAAAACCAAATCTCTAGGTCCAGTGACATTTTTGACCACCACCAGTCTCTGCATGACTGAGTTGACTTTGTAAAATATTGGCCTTCCCAGAGTGTGGGCAACTGCCTTGTCCATCAACATAGACAGTCTTGAGATGAAGGGCAAGAAGTCAATGGAGTAACGGGCATTTTTACCAATAGCTGAACACTGCAAGAGCAAAGACATACAAGTTTAGAGACAGCTGCAGAATCACACTTCATTATTACTACTATAATTATGTTATGCAGTTTTATTTCTCTGTTTCATTTCTCTCACCAATCACACACTCTTTTCAACTAATTCGTAACTGTGAACTAGGCTTACATCCAAATTTATTTATATAAATATTTTATAAGCCTACAACTAAGTAGGACAGTAAGTACTAACATTGCCTGGTCTGGGGGTAGGCACATCACCAGGTGGCACCGGCAGCCATATATACTGTTTTTCTTTTTGTTCTTTAAAAGGAGAATCAAAAGCTTTCTCAATTTCAATCAAAGTGAAGCCACATATTGCTGAGGCTGGTAAACCATTTCTAGAGACAAAGTGATAGGATTAGAAAATTTGTTAGTATTTAATTTGATATTTAATTTAATTATCAAACTTTTAAATTATGTGTGGAAATTATTCCATTTTTAAATGAATACAATTACTGTTTAATTATTGATTTATAATGAACTAGTCAACCGGCGGCATACCATAAGCCGCTATTTTGCAGGGCAGGCCTTAGGCACTGCAACATATGCGACCGCAGTGGGTCCCGCACTTTCTTTGGACCCGTGCTAATTTTTAGGTGTATAAATTATTAAATTAAACCATTTTATAACATATAACAGATTTCTGCGGCCTCTTGATTTACCAGGAGCCCCTGGAAATCTCCTGAAATGTTATTAAATATAGGCCTACGAAAAAGGCCTGGAAATCTCTGGAAATTATTAAAATCTTTTGTAAAGTAAAAGAAAAGTAAAAAAAAAATATCCGGAAGAGAATTATGCTATTTTGCATAGACATAAATAAATATAGACTGGCCAATAAGAGATGTTTATAAAACATAAATTTGTGCATTGCAATTGTGTGTACTTTATTTTATGTCTATAAATTGTGTTTAATCTCTAAGACTGAAGATCATGCAATTTTTTAATTTTTCATAATTTGGAAATCCAAATTCAATAGTAGATATACATGTTTTCAAATTACATGAAGTTACTTCCTTTTTCCAGTCTATATTTAATTTAGATATGTCTATGCTATTTTGTGAATGAACATAGTGTGGATTTGGATACGCCATTTTCCATTCACACCATGCTGCGCCATGGGATCTTCCCATTTACTTGTTATAAGTAAAGCCGAATGCGTGAATTCATGAATAAAAATTCAATGAATGGAGCTAAAGATTGCTAATTGACCTTAATTTACACAATATTAAGAATAGAGTTGCACTCATGTAACAATGCTTTAGAAAAACAAATTTGAATGTTAATTTGATTAAAATATGAAATGAATGGACTATAATTAGTATGTTCATGTGCTAAAGCATTAAACTATCTTTGCGAAGAGAAGTTCTATAATCTTAGAGTTGAATTCGAGTTTTAGATCTATATCTAGATCTAGGAATAGATTATAGAGAGATGAGTTACCTTTTGTAATCATGTCTAATGAACAATGAACAAATGTGCGTAATTTGTGATATTAATTAAAGTACTTCTAAAGTGAAACCTGAGAGTAGACTCTTATCATACTGTGTATTGTTGTTCTAGTTTCAATAGTCTTACTACACAATAATGTGGAAATACTTTTTAATATTATGACAAATTGAGAAGAAGAGAATTATATACACCACTTTCATTCACAAAATAGTGCGGATTTGGATACACCATTTTCCATTCACACCATGCTGTGCCATGGAATCTTCCCTATTTACTTCTTATTTGAACTTTTGAACTTGTGACTTAGAGAATTATATATATAGATACAAAATGTGGTACTTACATATTGGTGGTAAATAATCCATAAAATGTATCACCATGAAATTTGACATCCTCTGTTAAGTCAAACAAATACAAAATGCAAAATAAACAAGAAAAGATGCACTCTTTCATAATAGGAATTCTATTTCAAATCATACAATTTTTAGTAAAAATGATATTGATATTTGCTGTACTTTCAAATGCAATGTAAAAAAAACCCAAAAAACTCACGTATTTCATCAAAGTAATATGGATATTCTCCAGGAATGGAACAATTCAAACGAGCCTTAGAGAATGACACCCAGATGTTTTTCAAATGATTGGTTCCACCAAGATCATTCTGAAATAAGCATTTCACATACAAGACTTTAAAAAGAATGATGCAAAAAAAACAACAACAAAAGAAAACTAAAAACAAAATAACTCTCAATGTTATTCTTATATGATGGTCAACAATTTGGTAAGGGTTAATTTCACTTAGCTAAATGCATCGTGTACTGTCAGGAAATTCTAAGACATTTTGTGAAAATCTTAAACATTTTTTTATTTTGATAGATGTATGTAAATCAATTCATAAAGTCTTCAGCCAGATGTGATCTCTAAACTAATGTACCTTGCAAACTCTAGCTACACGTGAATAAATCTTTCTTCCACAATTGGAATATTCAGCTGCTTGTTCGCGGAAGAAGAAATAGACATAGGGGCCAACATCAAATGATCCCACAAACTGAGGTTCTGGTAAAAAAAAAGTGTTACGATAAATATTAAGAATTTCATCTATTCAAGTAAATATACATATATATTTATAAATATAATTTATAAAGTATGAAAACAAAACAAAATGTAAACATTTTTAAAAAAGATTATACAAACAAAACAATACCATTTAACCAATCAAATATTAACATTTAACAAATAAAACATTACCATTTAACCAATCAAACATAACTTATCAACCAATCCAACATTACCATTTAACAAATCAAATATTACCATTTAACCAATCATGCCTAGAGCGCACTGTGCGCACATAGTCTGCTTCTAAGGAACCATCTTTTCTGTAAGTAGGTAATCTGGCAATGATGGAATCATGTTTAGAAAAATCTGTGACTGCACCAGCAAACAAAGCAGGGATACCTCCAATAGTTCCTTTCTCTAGCAAAATACAAATATATTCTTGTAAATATAAATATTAATATAATTAATATAATATAATATTAATATTATATTAAAAATAATAAAAACAAAGATTTAATATAAAATACTTTTAGCAATACAGTACATTTTAATGTCCTAATATTTACAAATAAATAGAACAAGCTATGATATTTACAAATTATTTTATTTGAAAGGCAACAGAATAAAAAAAAGTAATTTGTATAAGTAAAGTAAAAAAAAAAAATTGACTTAAAATAATGACTAAAATAGTAACAACAAAAATACTTTAGAGTTCTAGAAAGTTTCAAAGACAAACAAAGTTTACCGATGAGAACAGCTGTGACATTATCATTAGGATCAAATGGACATATACCAATGCCAATACTTTCAGAGAGTATAGTGAATCTGTCATTTTCAAACTGGTAAAAAAGAATAGAAAAATAAAAACTAGAAAAAGAAATATAGGTAATGTATGATCTTGTCATACCATATTTTTAACTTCAAAGAATAAGATTTCTTTAAAAAAATAACATGATACTTGTAGAGAATGTAAGAACAATTCCAAAGTTGTACTCCTCCCCCACCCCATTAGTCTCTCTTACATTTGTTTTTAAAAAGTTGTCCTTCTCCCCATTTTTTAATTATTTTTTTTTTTATGAAAAAAAAAAAATTAAAAAAAAAGCAACTTATGTAATGATAATGAAAAAAAAAAGTCGCTATTATTTTGAGTTACCTTTAACTGATAGGCTGTAGGGCTGTATGCTCCAGTAGCACACATGTAGAAATCATTGGCCATGGTAGAATTTCTCACTAGATATCTGACATGGTTCTGGCAGTCCAGGTTCTGTGGAAATCCAACTCATATTCAAATGTTTCATTATATAAAAAATATCAGAATCACATGTTTCTTTCTATATAAATATATCAAGCATATTCATATTCTCCGTCTTCCCTAGTGCCATTACAGCAGAGGTTCTCACACTTTTTGACCCGGGGACACCTTTATATAGTCAAAACTTGCCACAGACCTCTAAGTGAAAAAGTCACATAAATGCATATTATATATGTAAGAAAAAAAAATTGTTGAAGAAGTGTTTAGTGAGATAACAACTGTTTGTTATTTAAAATAATTAATGACTTGAGGTTGATGAGATTTTATGAGTGTATTTATACCTGTCTCAAAGAGCAAAAATTTTGATTCAGTTTCTTTTATCTGGGATAAGTCTCATTCTGGAAATGAATCCATGTTGTACCAAATAAAAAAACAACTGGAAAGCAGGCAACTTCTTTTTAATGACCCATAATGCAGGCTATAAAATTTAATATATTTTTATAACCAGACTTTGGGGTCTCCTTCTCTACACATTGGTAACGCAAAAATGGAGAAGATCGTAGACCAAGAAGCAAAGATGGCAGGACCCAACTGAGAAACAGAGTCTAAGGCTAAGTGGTGAAGTACTGTTGCGGCTATATGCTTCACTTTGAGTCTAAAGGATTAAGTCAAGTAAGTCATCTTTAGATTATCATCACACCATTTAACTACTGCTCCCTAGGGTTATTGGAGCAAATGCATTGAAGACGTAAAAGTTACCTCTAGCTTTCCATTGATTCTACAGGCGAACACACTCTCACTGTTAGCCCGGAATTCTTGATTTATTCTCTAAATATAAGAAAAGAACAAAAAAAATTAACAAAATGTTTTCTTTAATATAATTCCTATAACTATATATAAATATATAATTTTTAGACTAATTAACAGAGCTCTATGGAATTGGACATGCCACTTTTAAAGTATTAGCAGAGACTTACCCGAGATGCAATCTGAATATCATTTAAATGCAGACCAACAAGACGGTTCCTGAAACAAATAAATAAATATCTTTGTTAAACATTTGACTTTGATATCATATCATGTGCTAGTGTCTTTGTGTTGGCATTTCAGACAGTCTCAAGAAGGAACTCTTGTGCGGAACCATGCAAGGAGCAATTACAGTCCATAAGAACTTGAGTAAGAAATATGTATCTCAAACTAATTTCCACTCAATGGCTGCATAGGTCAGAGACTGTCATAACTGCTTAGTTGTGTACTTGTGTATGTGTACTTCTTTTACGTACACCTATTTCTTTACAAATAGCAAAATAAGTAATTCCCCCTTTTATTCCAACTACAACGTGATTGTGTTTGGGATGAAACCATTAAGGTTAGTAGAAAATGGGAGGGGGAGGCACAAACTCCCAGCCCTTAATCACGTCCAGACACATCAATCAAATCCCTTGGGGCAGTTTGTCACACCTTTTTCTCGGCACCATAAAGCTTCCAGGGTGCGTTCAGAATAAAGGTCTTACCAGCATGACAGTGCTAGCAGTCTCTATGGTTCCCATAAGGCCAAAGTGAAAGAGCAGGGTTCTAAGGCAGAGTTGGATGCTTGAGGTTTAAAGAAGCTTAACAAGAAAACAACAGGCGATTAAACGAGACAACGTGTACAAGCAAGTGCCATTCAAGAGTTGTTACATGGTTCAACTTCAGGGAGAGTGTTGTTACATGGTTAAACTTCAGGGAGAGTGTTGTTACATGGTTAAACTTCAGGGAGATTGTTGTTACATGCTTAAACTTTAGAGAGATTCTTACTGCAGTCTTATATGTATACATTGGGCAATAATTATTTGAGAAAAAACAATATTTCAAATAACATAAGAAGGCATCGAGAAGTTTATTCGTTATAAACATTTTGTACATTGTAGATCATTTAAAGTAAAATGTCTACTGGACATCACTGAACGGGTAGACTTAAAGATGAGTGAATGTGTTCTAGCCGCACAGGTTATAACAATAAAAAGACCACCAGATAATTAAGCATAGTTTCATACTCCTTAAAGACTTGAGTGACTATGTTCTAGTCGCACAGGTTATAACAATACAAATATCCCCAGAGTATTAGGCCAGTTCCTGGTAACATGACACCCTCGTCAACCAGAGAAACAGATGAGCCCTTACAGGTCAGAAAGTGCTACTTTTAACTTTATATACACTATTATGACATACAATACTGAACAGATCGAACTCTATAAATGCATGTGCGATTAAGCCTACCGGTTCGATCTAAGCATTCCTCCCCCCCCCCCCTTTCTCCATTTCCAAAACTCTCCAAAGCGAACTGTGAGCCAGGCTCAGAATATCCTCTGTGACTGTGGCCCAAATGGTCGATAATGATAAATGTCTAGGAGCTTGATGGGTTCTTCCGCAACCAAAGCACGCCCTGCAAGAGATATCTAGCTCCGCGATTAGTGAGTCTGATGAACTCGAGACCCAGGCGGAAGAAGAAAAAAGACATTTCCAAGAGAGAAGAAGTGCTTTAAGAAGGGGGAAGGGGGGAGCTTAATCTAGAACTTTAAAAAAAAATCGAACCCCCCCTCCTTTTTCTGTTTACTCAATTCTGTGAATCTAGGACAACAAATACATGAGAGAGATGATACAGGATGCCTGGAACTACTGACCAGGGCCGTGACACTGCAAGCGTTGTCACGTCAGGACATTGTGTAAACATAATGTGGTCATTTTTGTTTTCTTTCGCGGCCCAGTAACTGGTTGCATTCACTTCAATCAGTGGCCAAAATATGAAAGTACCATATATTTAACTAGGCTTGGCCTATTTCGATGGACTATTCACCCTTTTTGTTTCGAGTAGGGAGGTGAATGGTCTAACATGGGATTACGTAATGATTGTACATAGGCGTTAAATCTTATGTTAATGGCTAAAAGCTTCTAAGAAAGTACAGTGTAAGTATACTTTAGTTTTGTATCTTATAAAGGGATTTGGATTAATAAAGCAAATCGTTTATTCAGTGCCTAAAATGTTTAGTTTTTGAAGTTACTTTTAAAGCATGGAATGGGTTGCCTGAGCAAGCCAGGAAAACCAGTGACTTGGCAGAATTTAAGTCATTGGTTAATATGCACGACTGAATGCATAACGCGTAGAACGTAATCATCTTCTTTTTGGAAGTAACGCTGTATTATACTCAATTATAGGCTATAAGATAAGAAGACTACTTTAGAAAGACACACTGGTCGGTATATCCAAAGAGGTAACAAGCAAAGCAGCACTCGTAACAAATAAGTGAAATTAATATGATTTTGTCACTGAACTTTATAAACTACGTCTAGACAGGTCAGATAACGGCAATGAAAGCACTAAAGCTATTTACAGATAATTTAGATTACTATATCGTGTGCAGTCACTAAACAACACTATCTTTGTGGAGAAGAAGAGGAAACCGTGTCTCATATTCTGTTTAACTGCCCCAGACTTGCTGATCTCCGCCTCGATGGGTCTGGGAAACCAAGAATTCTCGATCTGTATGGTGACGCCTACGCAAGACAGCAGGGTTTCTGTCCTGGGCTTTTGCAAGAGAGGATTTAAGCCTTTAAGAATTAGAAAATCTCCCCGGGCCCCCACTTGAGGGGCCCCCAAGTGAATTTTTTTCACATTAAATATGATATATTACGCATTATGCAGGCCCCCCCCCCAAAGAGATCAAGCCCCCGGACCCCTAAATGATGGAAAATTCCTAGCTACGCCCCTCTTATAGAATCTAGCATAACAAAACGGAGAAGGATGTTTTCCAAAAGTTGGTCGCTACCACGATGGAATCCAATGCTGGGATCAACAGGGCTGGGGTATTGTGAGGCAAGAGAGTGATCAGAGAGAGGGAGGAGGGCCTTACGATAATTTAGCGTTCACTCCAAAGTTCATCCCTCTCATCAGAGCAAATCAATTTTATCTCTCCCTGGGACAATACTTGACCCCTGTCCACCATCGAGTTGGGGACTACTTGAGCTTCTATTGCTATTTGATCAGCGCCATTGCCCACGGGCCACATCTCCTTGTGGGGCAATTCATTCTTGAGAAATACCCCCCCCCTCTCCAATTGCAAGTCAGTTCCATGACTATTTCCAACTGGATTCATTCCCGTGTTTGTCTGTGTGATGGCTCTAAATGAACAGTTGATAAGACATCATTAGTATTCATCTTAGGACTAAGTGTTTGCAATGTGAATCCTTAACATTTATAAACCCTTATTCATTTATACATCAAGTTAAATAATACTCATATGCCTATTAGTCAAGATGTGTTTTTTTTTAATTCTTTAACTATCTACTAAAGGTTATACAACCATGAATTCTGTTGGTTGCTAGGATATAAGGAGATTGTTTAAGACCAACCAATCTCTTGGCAGGCTGCGAACAGATTTTGTGAGGAAGAAGCGGATACAAAAACTTAGGCTGCTCACACGTCATAGGACACAAAACATAAAGGGATCAGAAGAGGATTGGATCACGTGAGCACATTTAAACAAGTGTTTCTTTACGTTAAATAGTCTATGAAGTATAGACTGGAAATATGTAAGGAAAATCTTGGAGAAACCCTTAATGTATGAAGTAATACAACAATACATCAAGCATTCAAACCACTGCAATTTAGAGAAAGAAGAGTTATTGAGACTGAACGTGATTAGAAAGCTCGCCACTAACATATAAGTGCTCGTCTAAAGAAATGGGTTTCATTTTTTTCTTCCTGTCTTCAATAGACTCTTCCCAACAGGTTTAGTAAATAATGTTCAATTTTTTTCTTATTACAACTATTAACACACATTTACATCATGGAAAAAAAATGTATAGTTTAATTCTCCAATCGAGCTAAAAGTTCGGAAATAAACTCATGCTGCGTAAAAAAAGAAGAAAGTATTAAAAATTTCAGAAAGATAAATTATTGATTTTTTTCCCTTTCAAATTTACAGTTAAAGCCCAGTGTACCCTTTATGGGACCCAAGGGAACTAACATTTATATTGTATTTTACTTATTACCGAGTATCAGTTATATCCCTTTTGCCACCCTCATGCAAATAAACAAGACACAGACTTTAATTTTAAAGTATGCATTAAAGAATACCTCTAGAATTCGATATGCAGTTGTTATCTATTTCGTATTAATTACATGTACATATAATTAATATAGTCCTAAAACATGGTAATACATTGAGACTGAAATAATAATAATAACAAGACTTGTCTTCGAGTCCGAAGATTAGTGAGAAATGCAGTATTCCCCGTGGCTGCGAAGCCCCAGCTGTGACCTACATATTTTGCTACACCCATTTCAAAGGAAAATGGAAAATGCAAGGAAGAGATTACTATTCTACCACAAGTGATCGTGATGTTTATATATATACATATATTTAGACTAGTTACAAAATGGTGACAATTGACAAATAAACTGTGAAGGTTTAGTTAACTATACACTAAACCTCGCTAACCTATTTATTTTAAAATGATTATTGGTGAATTATTTATTAAAGTGTGTAAACAGACATCTGTGTATCAAACAGTTAACCATGTGTTTAAACTCAATACAACTGAAGAACATGCAGAGAGGCGGGATGGGTTCTAATGTAGAACACAGTATCCACGACGATGAAGATTGGTCAAAACGTATTGATTAATATATATATATAAGTGCATGATAGAATGTATAAAATCATTCTATGAAGTGATGACAAAAAATTAATGTGAAATGACTTGGAAAAGACAAAAAAAAAAACAAAAAAAAACGAAGAATGATTTGTGATTAGATGTCTGTTCAGATCCAGATAACAGATCAGTCCGTGTGGAATGATGCAATCACCCAATCAACGAATTCTCTCTCTCGCTCTCTCTCAAAATATATATGTGAAACATGTGACGTTATTATATTATAAATAAATATTGAAAAAGGGAAAAAAAAACAGCGTGTGTTAACGTGATCACATTAATTTGTTGGGAGGCACATTCAGTCGAGATTTCTGGAGAGACAAGTTACATCTCCAGAGAGTAGCGCTGAACAAGAAGCTTGGACTCCAGGGAGAATACAGTAACAAGTGGGGGGAGCAAAAGAGTGAGGAGAGAGAGAGTAGGAGAATTGGAGAGAGGGTAAAGGAGAGAGAGAAACCGTTGTAGATTAAAAAAAATAGTGCTCATATGCAAATCTAAATCAATGCATATAATTATTTCCGACAGAATTTCAATGACAATTGCTCCTTGTAAGAGATCTGAAGTGAGGTCAAATAGTCGAGTCATAGTTTTGAAGGCAGAACAGTTTCCTCCAAACTTTTCATCGTCACAGAGATTTCAACATGCACACATACACAGACTTAGATTTCTTACGTGTTCTATCTCTTTATCCCACACAAGGAAAACGTTTTTTTCTTTCTCACACACACACAAACATAACTTCATGACTTCCACCAATAGAAGAACTGTTTTTTTTTCCACTTGGCTTTTAAATCCCCATTGATCTCTTGGGTTAAATATAATTCCACGGCACCCCATCCGTTCCCGCCCCACTCCCGGCGGCCACTCACTTCTGACATGATTTCGGATGAGAAGATTACAAGTTAATTCGCCCAAAGGCACAGGTTAATGGAAACATTGGTGGCGACTAAACAGCCAAACACACGCAGCGGACCTAAACACATGCAGCAGAGTTAAACACGCGT
>JADKLZ010066523.1:32997-43414 GCA_021533235.1 Biomphalaria straminea | reverse complement strand
AACATTTACTTTTAGTGAAAAGGACATACAATTATTTGTATCAAGGCTATATGCCTGTCGTCACTGGCATACAAATTGTAACAAAATTTCAAAGTTGAAAGATAAAAACAGCTGATAGAAACTAGTAATAGAAACAGTTGATAGAAGAAAAAAAGTGATGCAAACAGCTGATAGGAACAAGTGAGAGAAAAGACTGATGCAAACAAATGCTAGAGGTAGATGTTAGAAACAATGATAGAAACAAGAGCTAGAAACAGCTGACAAAAACAAGTGATAGAAACAGCAGATAGAAAAAATGCTAGAGGCAGCTGATAGAAATAAATGACAAAAACAAAGTGATAGAAACATCTGATGGAAACAAATCCTAGTGGCAGTTGATAGACACAAATGATAGAAACAAGTGCTAGAAACAGCAGATAGAAACAAATGCTAGAGGCAGTTGATAGAAACAGCTGACAAAAACAAGTGCTAGAAACAGCAGATAGAAACAAATGCTAGAGGCAGCTGATAGAAATAAATGATAGAAACAAGTGATAGAAGAGCGAAGCCAGAGATGCAACAGAAGAATGCGAAATCATTCTTATTCATGACTTGTACATATCTTCAAGTCAGCTGATCAGACTTGGATTTCTTTTTCTATTTTTTAAAATGCTAATCAAACAAAGCTGGGTTTTTATGGGTTTTGTCTTCAACATCTTCAGCGTTTTGTTTAAACAAAGAAATGTATTTCTCTCCCCCCCCCTCACAGGGGAGGACACACACACACACACAGATTTCGGTGCTGGCCTGCCGCTGTCGGTACTCCCCCCCCCCACAACTCGATCGCGTTCCGTAATTTTGAAATATCTAATTTATCCCCCTCCCTTTTTCTGTTCGTTCCACTTGTCCGTGACCTTTGTTTAGCAAGGACTCCCAGCATTGTCACGTGATCTCTTGCGAGCAGAAGACCAAATCCTCGTCTTGATTGTCTTTCTTAGGCTGCATTTGTTTTTCCCCGTCAACTTTAGGCGCATATAAATCAGGATTCTGTGCATCGCTTCCCTACATGCGAAAGTAACGCACACTGTTCTAGAACAAGACAAATAGTAATCAGATAGAAAGTAAGACACACCACATTGGAACAAGACAACAGACTTTGACGTCTACTTTGGTTGTTGAGTAGAATCAGAATAATAATAAAAAAAAAATGTAAGCTATGAACATCCTCTCTCTTATTAATTGAGTGTTAATATCAAATGAAAATTAAATTTGTTAACAAGTAACTAAAAATAAACAAATTTGACTTTAAAAAATTATTTATACCTTGAGTAAGATTCACTACACTTTGAAATTAACTAACAAGTACTACACTATGAAACACACAAACAAGAGAAGAAATTATTGATAAATATTTTCAATTGCAATTCATGAATATGGTCTCCATCAATTTTTTTTTTTAAAGTTTGTACTTTTTATTCATGACATAACAGTAATCAAATGTATAAGATGTTACATATTTTCATTAGAATTTTTTTTTTTTTGACATTTTAAATTAACAAAGAAGACATTTATGATATCATAGTCCTCATAAAAGTATTACCAATTTTTAAACATATTTTATATTAGGGTCTTGAAGGGTAGTGTGACTGGATTGTCTGGAGCAACTTCAGAGGGAAAACAACAACAATAATAAGTTAATAATAACATAACAATAACTGCGCAGAAACGTGACTATGAAAACAAAGATTACTGGCGCTGAAATCTCAAATCATGAGTTGTCTCTCCTGGGTTAATATGAAAATCTCTGATATTTATGTATTCGCGCGCGCGCGAACATACTATTTAGTTGAAGTATTTACTGAGTAGTCCTTGAAAACAATAACCAGTGACATAAGTACAGGCAACTGTTTAACATTTACGGCTATAGCATAATTTGTGTCTGCTAGGAGTAGATATATAGTGAAGTACCTACCAGGTAACTGGTAAAATAAAGGTCAACAGGTAGAAACAATTGTTTTACAAATAGTATGCAATTTCCGAGTCGATCTAAATGTTAGCCAGTCACTGAAGGTACACACAGTCACACTCATGGGGCTTCCATCCAACCCAAAGTCTCACGTCTGGAAGGCGATACGCTCCTGACAAATGATCTCGACCATGAGAGTGCTAATGAGGTGAGGGGAAACTGTTGCTCAAGCTTCAGCCAGGTAGAATGGACCCGGTGAGACTAGCAGAATGGATAGTCTTGACTAGCAGCCGTAACGAGACGGGACTATCAAGGCTAGTAGCCGTAACGAGACAGGAGCCACTGGTCCATTATTACAAGTCACATTTGGGAGCCATGGTGTATCCCAACTTCCAACGCATCATTTACAATTAGACCTCTCGCCGCCTCGCTGTCAAACAGAAGAGGAAAGTGAAGAAGAGAAAAAAAAACGCTCCCCAAAAATGTTGCGGCGCCAAACAGGGGCCATCACGGCCAATTACCACGTGAAACATGGCTACAATGGCCCCCACGACCAATTACCACGTGAAACATGGCTACAATGGCCCCGGTGAATCCTCATTATAGGCGCTTCACTGTTCACCGATTCGACATGGAAATAAGAACATAACATCTCTCTGGCTTTTTCAGAGCTTCATTAGTGTACTACGAGGAGGTCTGTTTGGCTAGTTCCATGAGATGGCTACATAGTCTACTTATTTTTTTACTTTACAACTTCTAGTTTGTTTGCTGAATTTGTTCCATCGAGAATTCTAAATTTTTAAATTTTTCTATTTTTAATTTAAGACGT
This sequence comes from Biomphalaria straminea, assembly GCA_021533235.1. NCBI lineage: Eukaryota > Metazoa > Mollusca > Gastropoda > Planorbidae > Biomphalaria > Biomphalaria straminea. Next base: position 40,640 of record JADKLZ010066523.1, on the reverse strand, counting down.
TTTGACGTTTAAGGAAGGAATTAAAAGTTGTTTTATTTTTAAAGAAATAAGTTAAAATCATGCACAATGAAAATTTTTACTGAGCTGTCACCAATAGTATTCACCGCTTGATACTAAACCATACAAATTGATTTCAGTCTAAACAAAATCTAGTTCAGTAGAATAGAAGCCCACGCTTGTTATATCCAGATGACGATGTGCTTCCAGTGGTGGAGGTCGAAAGAAAAGTGACCACTACGTATTAAATAATGACCAGACAAAAACACAAAGGCAAATTGGGAAATCACTTAAACCAGTTGTGAGAGCGTGATCTATGACTTATGTGGATTTATGCCTTCCTTTTTATTAGTGTGTGTGTGTGTGTGAGAGAGAGAGAGAGAGAGAGAGAGAAAGGAGGGAGAAGAGAGAGTAGGAGGAGGAAGAGCGTGCAACGGAAGCGGAAATGAAATTGTGGTAAACTGAGGCCCAGGCTAAAGGAAAGAAGAGACACGGAGAAGAGATGGAGAGATAGACGGAACACGTTTTGTTTACAAGGAAACAACTCTACTAGGAGAATACGGTACTGCTTGTCATGATTTCTTGAGAGAGAGAGAGAGAGAGACAGAGACATGAAGGAATTAAAAACAAGTTTCCTGCCTTTCATTAGCTCAATAAAAAGGTCTTCCCTTGAGTCCCACTCTAGGTTACTATGGAGACAAATCAACATGGCAGCCTAAGATTTCAAAAAACCCTCTACATATGTATCGGTTAAGTGGACGGACAGCCAGCGTCGGCTTTTAAGTCGCTTTTTATAAATAAGACCTACATGTAGATCTTTATTGATTGCAAGTCGAAAAAAAACAAACGACCTATTGGCTCAGAGGAAAAATGATCAATGACGTCATTAGTATTCAAACTGTTCGTGAATTGTCAGTAAGTTTGCAATGTAGTCAAATGCACCAATACTAGTACACTTAGTTTCAGGGGCGGCCCTAGCAGTGCGCGGGGCCCAGGGCGAGCGTCATGTGCGGGGCCCCTAGCCGTAAAGGTAGACTATATAAAAAAAATATATATATACACCATCTCGCTAACGGGCTAATCTAATGCTGCAACAATAACAATACAGTATGTTCGCCTTAAAGCTGTGGGCCTTATTTTTGTAACAAAACATAGAACATTACGTAGGGTACTGCTGGTTTACTATTGGCCGCTGAAGTACGTTATATACTGTATTTTAATTGTTCTGCATCAACAGATGCAAATAAAAAAACACTCGCCACTACTAATAGTATGTCGCCTCTCTCACTCTGCTAATTGAAGCCAATAGGATGTTCTTTAAGAATAAAGTGTTCTATAGGAGTTACAGTGGTCCATTCACTTTCGAAGACCCGACTTTTTCGGAAAGGCTGTATCACGTTTTTTTTTTTTAAATAATTTATAAAAACAAGGTTACAAGGACAGTTTGTGTGGGAACACAAACTCAAAATCTGCCCCTGAAGTGGTCCACCCAGACAGGTAAAAAAGGAGGTTTCAATATTTTCAGAAAGAACATCAGAATTAAATTCTATCAATGACAAATAAATGACAGAGTAGAATGGAGAAAGAAGGTTGACAGATCTTGTGTAGTGCCCTAGTGAAGTCTATTAATTACTTTACCACATTATGACACGTGATATGAAAAACTACTTATTAATTGTTGTTTTAAATTATGCCCAACTTATATGCATAGGCTTACTAAATAGATTTTTTCTGTGTAAATGTAGTAGTTAGTATAACAAAACTTAATTAACTTAGCAATACAAATGTCTAAAAAAAAAAGAAAAAAAAACCAACGTTTTCATATAAACCTGTTTAAAAAGGGTAATTAATTATGAATTATATTATAGAGCTTTCGGTGTTTGTTAACATTAATAATGAATAGTTGTAAAAGTGATGTATTTTTCTGAAAGAAACTGCTTGCATAAGTGATTTAAAAATTAGATTTTTCGGTTTTAGAAAAAAAAAAGTAGCCGTTGCATCAGAACTTTGAATGGTCTTAAATATTATGATGTCGGATTTTCACTAACTTTTCTAGTTTACGAGATCTAAACGCAACGGATGGACGGACAGACATTCCACACAAAACTAATAGCGTCTTTTCCCCTTTCTGGGACCGCTAAAAATACTCCCGCGTTTTTTTTTTTTTCAACACGTTCACACAGTAGCCAATTGGAAAAAGAAAACGTAATATGTCATGCTGGAAGCTGATTTGACGAAATAACTGTATAAGTACACCAACTGGTGATACTGTTTATATCCGAAAAATATTATACGTTTATGAAATTAAATAGCTTACTGCGAAAAGCTGACATTTTCGTGCGGTCTTAGAACGTATCACCAGCGACAGTCGAGAATACACCGTACAATTGTTTAGTTCTTTTCAGTGCTTTTTTATTATAAAAAAATAATGGATTGCCTAATGTTTTAACTATAAATAAATAAATAATAAACGCTAAAATTCAAGAAAATTAATTTTTTCCCCACATTGAAAAAAGTGAAGTACGCCGTACGACGTGACGGTAAAAAAAAGCACTGATTATTTTCATTAAATAATCAATTGGTCAAAAGTTCCATTATTGTTACTACAAATGTATTTTTCATATACAATTTTTCATAAAGCAAATAGTAGTTCAAACTTTTTCACTACGCGTTTTCCAAATAAAATCCGATTAGACGTCGAAACGATTAGGAATGGTTGCTTCTACTTATGTGTTTTTATTGTGAACGTTAAACGATGATAGCCTCTAAGACTCGGCTGGCTTTACCGAAACAAAACGGTATTTCGAAATAAAAAATGTAATCTTAAATAGCAATTGGTATATTTGGTATACTGGGAAAATATTGAGTAACAAGTCCTTGTTTATGAGCACTCATTTAGTTTTCGAAGTTGGTGACAATAAAATCTCCCAGCGCGGGGCCCCCCTCAGGCGCGGGGCCTGGGGCGGTTGCCCCAGTTGCCACCCCCTAAGACCGCTACTGCTTAGTTTTGACCGGACACATAGGTATGTAATGTTAACCTACCTTGGGACTCTGATGATCGTTGTTATGCACTGACCATTTACTAATATGTCGGACGACAGAAACTCCTCCTTACTTCCAGAGATACTTATTGAAACAGAAATCTTATTTGTGAAATAAAAACGTGTATTTCCTAAACGTGTAATCACGAAAATACACACAAACACATAGTAGTAGTAGTATTAATTTAATTTCAATAGTAGATTCACAAATGTAAAATTAATCAACTTGAAAAAAAATTCCTCACCGACCCCGCCTAATGTATTCCCCTTGTTTAAATACCCCCCTCCCATTTCATTTCTGCATCTGATGAGAATTAACTTGTTCTTCTATTACAGTCCAACCATTTTCTACATAAGACGGAGCGTAGAATGTTCATCAAGTCCATGTGATAGTACTAAAGACATTCCAATCTCTACTATTTGCGGTATGAGTACGTAATCGTATTAACACAAAGCTAATTAATTGTAAACTTTATCCTAAACTATAAGACCTTGACATAACAATAGTGTCAGGATCTTCGTAAACTTAATTTGCTGTCAACATCTCATTTATTTTCAACCACTTCACGCATACATAACGCATACATTACGAGACAGCAAAATTGACCAGTCTGTGTATTGGACAATAAAGGTCTCTAACAAGACTGATGATTAACCTTGAGACTTCTACAAGACAGCTGTCATGTCCAAAAGTTCACGCAGTCTGCACAATCAACTACACTCCCCCCTCCCCCTTGCAACGTATTTTAGGACCACTCGGCCTGTCCAGGCTCAGACACCAGTTCTTACCACAGGGTCCTAGATGTCTGGGGCTGACAAGGCCCAGTGGACTTTTGATAAGAATGAACAAGAGACTCGTGACATCTCTTGAGTATTTACCCAAGAAAGATTCGTATCCATCCAACTTATGAACTGATCTATTCTAATAAATCTGTCTGTCAAACTGACCGTGCTTGGACAGGTCAAAGAGGTTGGGGCGGGAATGGGAAACACGAGGAGACGGAGTTATACTAGTTTGTGAGTATTTCACTAGACCAGCAAGCTCTGAAGATTGAATGAGAGCTTATTGTTTTAACTTGTTCTGAACGTCTTTCATTTATAAGAAAAGAAGATCATCAGCAAAATAAAATAAATACTATTCCTCCTTTTAGCTTGCAAATTCTTCATGGTTTCAAAACGTAGGCCTTACACTGGGCGGAACATGAACAGTATTTCAAAAAAACGGCTCTAACCATTTTCCAAGAATTTCGATAGTTTATGTATATCTTTGGGAAAACAAAACACTAGCTCATCGGCTCCATACTGAAATCTGGTAAAACCGTTATATTTTTAATATTTTTATCTAAATATAATAATCTTAACTTAAACTAGACTTTTCGAACACGCTCTCAGCGGGTATTTACGCACTCGACTGCCACATTTGTTTCTTTTCAGTTGGACTTCGTGAACAGTTTACGCACCATCTTATATGGAAATGAGCTGGACTGGAATAGAAGAACCATTATGTCTATGAGAAGAACTTGATTGTGCAAACTCTGTGGAACGAGTACCGATACATATTACATACATATATAATTATTAATCGACTTCTGATCGAGTTTGAAACTGAAAAAGAAATAAAACAAAAATTAACCAACTGTATCCGTAATCGTGTACTTTGAGATGTGACGTGGCCAGTGGAGGCACCCTAGTTATTCTTAAAATGGACACGAGAACATAGAGCTAACCAATGCACTCTCCTTTTCGTTGCTGCCAACTCTTATTGATTGCATTGTTTTTATCTCGTTACGTCAGGCGGCGGTTTTTTTTTTTTGGCGGGAAGGAAATATGAATGTAATAAATCGTTTTCACTCATATTTTTTTCTTTTCAAATGAAAGGGAGGGAATTAGAAGTTATGGGCCATAACTCGTGTGTGACAAGTGTGTCAATCGTAAAAGATTAACTGCCTGATGGATCTTTCCACGAAAGTTTTTCACTAAATCCTTCTAGTTTATAACCATGGCAACCACTTGACTCGGGTTTTCCTCATAAATCTAAACATTTTTGGCACAAAAAGTTTTTGTCAGTTCTTTCGATCTTGATTCTGTATTGGATGGGATGTAGTTTTTCTTTCAACACCCTCATCGCTCAACAAAGTATTTACTGAGACATCTTAAAGTAGTGAAATATTTACTGCGACATCTTAAAGTAGTGAAGTATTTACTGCGACATCTTAAAGTAGTGAGACTTCTTAAGAAGGTTGTTACGTGTTCAGTATTTTCGAGAACTATGTGAATGGGCCACGTGATTGGTCATCAAACAAATCGCGTTGACCCTTTCATAATTCAATGTTTCCACAAGTGCCAGAGAGCAATAACAACAAAGCTTATATTAAGTGTAATTGTATCAATTAGGTTGGATCAGCTCTGCAATGATATGTAGAATTGACTTGGAAATAATAAATCTGTGCGATTAGAAATATGTTTTACCAATTTTTTTTATTTTTTTGGGGGGGGGGGGGGGTAGCTTTTAGCTTTCTCAATGTGCCCTGATCACATGTCTGGGGGAGAAGCGGGTACCTTTGTGAATGTTTACATGATCGTTATTAAATGCATACAAAATATAAGGGGACTAATTCAACTTATACCACCACATCTGTCAAGTACGATTTCTTATCCTTGTTAACGATACCATAATTACTATGTAACAAATTAATTAATTTTAATGATTCTTGGGTAGTGTCCGGGAAAAGAAATAATTGTTTAAAATTTCAGCTTAATCCGAGGTTGGCTGTGTGAGAAATAACATGTACAAACTTTTTACCATACAGACAGATAGAGTGAGTTGATACAAGCTTTGTAAAAACTTAAATCAAAATGACCAGTAAATATAAAATAGGTCTAACAGTTTCGTTTCAAAATGGCGGCTTACGTGACCGGAAGAAGCAGACTTAGACAAACGGGGAAGATGCAAAGAAATTTATACCAATTAATGCAGAAAACCCGGATTTAAGAAAAAAAAAATGTAGTGGGCGAAAGCAGAGGGAGGGGGGGATAAAGATCGGACCCCTTGATACCCGGATTTCCGGGTATCGTGCAAAATTGGCACTTCTGCAAGTACACAACATGAGAATTTATTCAGATGAAAATACAAACTTTGTTATGAGGTGCGAGTTAGCTTTACAAAAAAATATTTTCTCTCTTTTTTTTTAAAATCAAAATATCATTTGTAGGCTTATATGTGTGACTAATTAGATGTATAAGTGCTATTTAATCTAGTGTACGTGTTCTACTTATTCAGGTGTATATTTGCTATTTATATGTATTTATGCTACCTATTCAGATTTGTATGCTACCCATAATTCACCTCTGCATCTCCCCCCCTCTCTCACCCCTTATCGCTTTCCTTTGAAACCTTCAGACGTTCCTTTAACCCACCCGCCCCCCTTTCCCAACCCATCACCTCTTTGTGGACTAGAGAGACAGCTTGAAAAGATTCTAATTTTCCAAACTAATTGAAATAAACGAAAGATAAAAAAGCAGCAGAGCAAACCCTTGCGCCAGCACTAGCCTCGGGCCATAAAGCTTTCCACTGACACTCGAACAGAAGTACGGAGCGCAATTTTGTTATCTTCAGAAGAAGTTGATTAAAAAAAATATTCCTGCAGCATTAAAGTGAGCCACTATCAATGGAGGACGTCAGTTGTGGACACACTGTTGGCCCCTTTGAATTGTCTCGCGCTGGGAGTTTCGAATCACTTTACTGCTTAAAGAGAAATTTATTTTCTTTTTATTTCAGAGGGGTTTACGGTAATTGCCTCACTCCAAGAGCTCTCAAAACTTTTATTTAAAATTTAAGTTTATATTGGCAATAATACTGTAAGTTTTTTTTTTTAAAGGAGATCGTTTCGGTTTAGGAAGAAAATTAGAGAAAGAAATGTTGCTTTAGTATTTTCAATAGATGAAAAACAACAAACAACAAAAGTTTTGTCGTGACACGGTTGTTTTATTTTGGTGACATTTTTGTATGAGCTTTAAAACAAATCAACAGCAGAGGTGGGAGAGTAAAGACAGGAGATGGAGAGTAACCGAGAGAGGGGAAAAGATAAGGAGAGAGACAGAGGAAGAGTAAAATAAGGAGATAGGTGGAGAGAGAAAGTAGAATGAGGTACAGAGAGGGAAAGAGAGAGGTGAGGGAAGAAGAACGATAGGGGGGGAAAAGAGAAGGACTGAGAGAGGGGTGAAAGGTAAGGAGAGAGGGAGAGAGAGAGACAAATAAGGAGAGAGGTGAAGGGAGAAAGAAAGAAGAGATGAGGGTCAGAGAGGACAGAGATAGAAGGGAAGGAGAGAAGAGAGAGGTAAGGGAGAGAGAACGATAGAGGAAAAAGGAGAGGGACGGAGAGAAACAGTGAAAGAGATCAAGAGAGTGGAAAAGTGGTTTCAGTGTGTGTGTGTACCTAAATCTAAGTTACATATTTTTAAAACCTAGAGAGATCACCAACTTATACAAATCATCCAAGTGTCTTAGTCACGGGTGGACAGTCAGCTTAATGAAGCTTCTTCTAGTCCACTACGTACACACGAGTCTAGGCCCTTATAAGACACCAAGCCAAAATAAAGGATCGC
>JADKLZ010066523.1:14801-28386 GCA_021533235.1 Biomphalaria straminea | reverse complement strand
AACCCACACGAACTATCTGGGTATTTTGTTATGCATCACTTAAAACCTACACGAACTATCTGGGTATCTTGTTGTGCATAACAAGAGTTTTAAAGAATCTGTGAAACAAGTAGTTGCACATGTCTAAAGATCTTCCTATCGACGTCCACAGCGTACAGTATGCTTTTTGTTTTTAGTCCCTGATGGTATTCAATAGACTTCATAATTGTAGGGCTTGGGCTGACGACCTACAAAAGTCACACACACACACACGTACACACACAAGGCCATTGTTATGTCACAAACACACATTGCCACAAGTACCATGCAATAACAAAGTTGACATTCTTCTCATCACTATCATACCATCATTAGAGCACGCGCACCTCTCTCCTCACAATAAGACTTTTGTCCGCAATCTTATACCCGTTTTATTTTACTACATCCCTCCCTCGTCTGTATAAAAAAATCATTTTTTCAGTCTCCCCCTCAACTCTCTACCTACCACCCTCCTCCTAGACCTCCTTGTCTCTAACACTCCTCCCCCCTTGCTTTCCTTATTATCGACATGCTTGGTGCAGCCACGAAGGCTTTTGGGCCCCCCTAAAGTCCCGAGTAGTCTCCCCCCACTTCCTGGACGGCAGAATAAACAGCGAACAGGTCGTGCCGAGAACTCGTCATATTGTGAGCAGAAGGCAGCCGCCAAGTCCGTACGGCCCGCCTAGAGACCACAATGTAAGTGTCATGACACTAATGCGCCGCTATTGACCTTCTCAGACCTGACCGAGTGGAAAGAGCGGTGAGTTAATTCCAGACATCCAGGGACGGGACCGAGCCACATTTCTGCAGATGGAGGTAAACACATCGGGGGCGGGGACATGACCAGAAGTATTTGTTTTCCTACAAGTAGCCGAGATCTTACCACGCTGTGTGGATTGGTGTGGTTTCGGAACATGTGCCCACGTGTGAAGTGGTCAAATTGTCAGTGAAGTGGAGACATTGTTGCGGCGAGTGTCGAATGAACGAGAACATTTGTTGTACGGGAGATGAGAGAATGTACCATTAAAACCAGCATGGTGGAGAATCGAATCACGTGACTGAGATAGTGTCAAAACGAGGGTTGAATGCAATGTAAACTAGTTGAAGAGCTAGAGAGTGACAAATGAGCAAGGTTTAATTGATTGATAAAACATGTAGACACCTTGGAGACTGAAGCCGCTTGTCATGACGTCCAGGTGTTTATGACATTGATTCAAATAGGAAATCTCACTAATGTAGCATAAAGAAAGAAAAGGGAAAAACGGGGTGGGGTGGTGGTGGTGTAATTAGTTGCATTAATATCCCAACTGTTTATTAAATATAATTGTTAAGAATAAAAATACTTTTAAATGTGTATATATCTTATAAATATATTAGAAGGTTTTTAAGTAAAAAATATTCTGCTTTGAAAACAGTTTGACCAAAATGACATGACTGTATTATTTCTTTATGATAATATTTCAAAACAATACATTAGGCCAACTAATCAAATACGATTTTTTTTTTAATAATATGTTTTCATTTAATGATATATACAGAATTCGAAAAGTTGCCATAGTTACAGTGTAAACAAATTTTAAAAAGGTAGTCTCAAATCACCTTTTTCTTAAAATAAAACAACAAAAACAAACAACAACAGCAACAACAACAAAACAAAATACAAACTGAATAATGAGGAAATGTTCTATATTTACTTGACCTGAAAATATGCAAGTGTTTTAGACTGTTGAAACAATAAGCTGTACACTACAACAAGTCTTGATATTTAGACGTTAGCAACTATGCACTAGCGTTAACCAAAATACATTTAGTATCCAGAAATGGCTTGATAGAGCGTACAGTGAGAAGGGAGTCTGTCGTAGGACGCCCTGCTAGCAGCTACCTGGAAGTTGTAAAAATAACATGTAGCACTAACACTTGTTCTAGCCTTTAATATTTACTTTGGCTTCCAAGACTAAATAGCTCAGTAGTTCATGACCGTTAAGTTCGACCTGCTATAAACATAGTGAGGCTCTTTTGGGAGTCTTCCAACAGAAATCGGAACTCATAGTCGCACAAGTGAGTTCAATGAAGTTCATATATTTATGTATATATTATATTATATATATATGTATATAGACTGACGTGGCAGTGACTTGAATGCTATTATTAGATAAGGAATGGACTGCATCTAGTTATTTTATTGGCCAGCTCGATGTATTTATAAGGACGTTTAATGACAGATGAAATACATGTGTAGACCAGATGGTGAAAACAAGAAGATTTGAACGAAATGATGGAACATCCACTAGCGTCTCGTGATTACCTCTGTAGTTTAGTGCAACGCTGAGATTGAAATCCTATTTAAAAGCCTCAAATAGAAAAAACAAATCGGAACTTTCACTTTGTCTCTATTTTTCATAAACCTGAATTTGTGAATTTTCCCCACAAGCGACTCTATTTGAGCTTGGAAACAATTTATTAAACAACTATTGTTCTTATATTTTGAAATATTAGTTATGTATGTTTTGTGTACTGACAACTTATGCCAGATTTTATAAAAGTACCTTTAGTCAACCAACAATTAGATGATTCAAGACATATCACATGATAAGTCCACGTGACAGATCTAGCCAACTGTTTAAACATAACAATTAGACATCACTTTTTCTTTTTTTAGAACCGGCCAGGAATCGATAACTCGTGCTTCTCTGTAGTGGCTATATTGCCAAGATAATAAATGACTTGAGGAAACACGTGCTAGTTTTCTACCTACTAGTCTCGGCAACCTTTTATTAAACAACTATTCGACCCTTGCATCATAAGATATTAACCATAATAGGAAAAATATAACCAAACGACATAATTACTAAGTAAACAAAAGTTAAGCTACTTAGACATCGCCACCAACGATACCGCCAGAGACGATACCGAAGTTTCGTACTGTTTCAATATCTCTTGTCTCCAGCGATTACTAACTTCATCATTACGTTATCTAGATTACTATTGAGAATCGATTCTTTATGGATTCAACACAGGAGCGTTTAATAATGTTTGCATTTTAGAAGGTCTCGTGGGTTCTCAACAGATCTCCAAAATATCCACTCCCACCCCTCCCAAATTTCCCGTTTCTCCTTTAGAACGTAAAAAAAAAAAAGTTATCTTATGGACGGCTTATCAAGGGCAGACTGTATTATTTTGTTTGGCTCAAACACTGTTTTCTATGACACTATTTACTAAATAATACACTGAAGGTATGAAGAATGTCTGACTACACCACAAGTCAGATACCGGAACCTAATTCCAACTACCTGCCCCCCCCCCTTTTCTTTATTTGACCTCAAGGCATTACTGAAATATCTAAGTCATTTGAATCATTCGAATTATCTTTTTCTGTCATGTATGTCATGAGTAGACTTTCCACATGCGACATAAAGCCTTTTTTTTTTTTCTCCATCTATGGCGAGAATAATTCGTGCATTCCAGATTCAAAACAAAACGTTGTGTTGGAGCATTAGTGTTGATAAGTATATGTAGTAACGCAGTATGTGTGTGTGTTTGTGCTTCTGAGGAGAGAGAGAGAGAGAGAGAGAGAGAGAGAGAGAGAGAGAGGAGATGATGATAAGGCAAAAGGGAAGGGGAGGTTAGTGTTATATTTCCAGGGGTGCAACTGCATCCACAACAAATCTACCCAAAATATTTACGCAGCCTGCAAATCTTCAGATGTTATTTTTTTCCTTTTTCTTTTCTTCTCTCCCGACCCGCTCAATGTTTGAACATAAAAAAAAAGGAAGATGAATGTTATTGGGGTGACCTCCTTGGGGTTAGCGAAGCCACCTATTCAAGATTCCAAGACAGTAAGTTGAATCAGTGCTTGCCACTAAGTTTCATGAACGTGAGAAGAATTAAGTTCAATTATAACGAACACACGAACAATAAACAAAAGTCAGTTAAAGAGGAAAATGAGTCGCATTTAAAAGTTTTAACTACACAATTTCCCAAGGACATAAAATCTATTTCTTTAGACCTAGCATCTTATTGCAAAAAAAAAAAAACAACAAACAACAAAACTATTGTAAATATCCTATTTATTTCGGATTTTACTGCGGGCACAGATTTCTCCACAGCTAAAAAATAATAGATGTAGATCAGCCAGGTCGATTGTTTTACACTGTTGGGTTACGTCGAGATAGAGTTAAGAACTAGAGCTAATCAAACCATCCTTTAGCATCTTTTATACCGCCATTAACAAAACTAAATTGAACTATTCTAGTCAGTTTACTTGACACATTAGAGAAAGTCAAATCTTTTGAGCTTAACAATGCATGGTAATGAGGGGAAACAACAACAACAAAGCGCGAGCAATTGTGTATCCACAATCACGTGGTTAAGATTAAATTAGGTCACTGGTACATAACAACCTCGTTTCTATGTTATGCACTGTTAAATAAATGTAATTTATTTTTCATTTAGAAAGCTTTCCCTAAAATGAAATATCCCCCAGAGCTCGACACTTGAGAAATACTTCGATATCTACGAACAACGTAAAGACGTCTGAACAAATCTCGTTCTTCTCTTTGGAACTCAAAAAAAAAAAAAGAAAACGTCGTGAAAAGTTCACCAAGTTCCTCCCACTATCCCAGCATTCATCATGTGTCATGGCAGCAGACGTGGAAGTTGGATTGGTCTGCTGTGACATCATGCAACAACTTGACGGTCCGATGTTACTGACACGACATTTGGATGAGATTACAGGCCACACAAGAAGCCGGCTCCCTGTCCATCCACTCCGATGTCCACTTGAGTCTATCAGCGAGTGTAGTCAAGGTACTCCTCACAGTTGTAGCTTCTATCATCTACAAGTTTTGTTTGGGGTCAGTCAGTGGACATTGGTGTCAGTGGACCACCTAACAGAAACTGTACCGTTTGTAGTCGAAAACGTCCATGCAGGAAATAAAATTCAAGGAACATAATTCAGAAACTTCTTACAGCAAAGAAATTTTTCTCGTATTCTGAAAATCCAGAGCGAATGTCGGTCAATCAAATTGTTTCGTCTTTTAATCCGTGTGGTATTCTTATTCAGCCATCAAAATTAGTGTTGGATAGCCATGCGTCAAGGGTAGAACATTGCTCACAGGCCGTATTTTGTGAATTACAAATCTAAATTTTGAAATCCTTTCAACAATGTTAAGTAATAAGCACAATTTTTTTTAAAGAGTTCTGAGTGTTTGGAAAAAAATGTACTAAATACTTTAAAAACAAGATTACAAAGAGAGTTTGTGTGATACACAAACTCAGAGGCGGCCCCCGTCGGAGTCGGATCCCTGTCAGATCCGCCTATTCGCAAGATGTTTCGGATGTTCCTTCTAAGTTGAAAATAACTTCTCGCTGGACGACGGAGGATGGCGAGCAGGGTATAAACCTGCCTTATCTTGATGTTTGCGCACTAGACTGTAGTTCGGATTTATCGTTAGTCCCTGGCTCAATTCCTGTATGCTCCCATCCTTAAACTATAGCAATATTTCTGAAAGAACAGTAAAGGTTAAATCATATTTTCAAAAGCCTTTAGTGTTCTTTTTATCTAATGACGGACAGACCAACCAGCAGACAAAACGCACAAAAATATGCTTCTTTCATTCTAATGGGGGCACTAAACAATTTTTTTTAAAATCTGATTTAAAAAAAAAAAAAATAAGAAATTAGTTTAGAATTATGTCATTGCCGGGCTTTACGCTAGTACACGAAAGTCGCTGCTAAAATTTCATTTTAAAAAATTTGCGTGATAACCGTGTGTTGTGGCCATTTCTTATAGTAAAATTTCCTCCCTTACATTTACGTAATTGTTTCAGAATTGGTGTTTTGTTATTAAAAAATCGCTTGCATAATTAATTTTATAAATTAAACGGTTTGCTTTTAGAAAACTAAAAGTAGCCGTTGCACCTAAACTTTTCAAGCCGCATTTAATGGTGAAAAAATATTTTTCGTATCTCTTCTAGTTTTGGCGCCCTGAGTGTGACAGACGGACATTTTGCACAAACCTAATAGCGGCTTTTCCCCTTACGGAGGCCGCTAAAAAACAACAATGTTATTCATGGGAAAAAACTGCGTATTTAATTATTATAAGATTTATTCCCCTTTATCTATATCAAATACAATTAATTTTCACTAATATTTTTTTCTCCTGATTTGCTAGGGACAATGCAAAGTTACATGCCAGAATGGAAAGTGTGAACATAACGTGTACACAATGTGTACCAGACAGAGTTGATATAATCTTCCTCAAGTTGATGGGGTAGGTATATTGTGTTGAAATAAACCAAGCCAATTATTTCGTTCAAATGTACAACTGAAACAATTAACTTAACCTACTTTTCAGAAACATTTTTCTCTAATGTTGACCTTCACCTACTTTAAAGACAATTCTTTTTCTTCCTCCCTGACATCCGGCGCGGTATCTACCCAACATTCCATTTGGTTGTTAGCTATTTTATTATTTCACTAATATCTCCAGTGCGTGCTCCAGTCTCCTAAGTGTAAGACACGCCCTCGCCTCGCTGAAATACGCTGATATGAGGGCGCATTCCGCTCCCTTTCTCCCTCCGACACCTTGGCCTCCAGCGCGAGTGCCATCAACAGATAACTGCTCAACAAGACCAGCGCCCCCCCCCCCCCCTACCCCACCACCCAGTTGGCGAGGATAAGACAAGGGGAGAAAGCATCAACAGGGGCTTTAAGGAGGTGGTGAGGGGGGTAGAAGATGAATGGATGTAAACAAACATCTCCTACATCGGGGAACTCTCCAGAGGCGTAGACGAAGGTTTGGGTTTGCGGGGGGTGTACTTTGCTAGTGTCAGATAAACGGAGGGGTATCCCCCTCTCTGGACACACTGAAGTAACAAAGTGATGACACGAAAACATTTCAAACATGGGAACAAATTACGTTTACTTTGTTAGAATGTGTACACAAACTTCCCACAGCTAGTACACAAACTTCCCACTGGTACACAGACTTAAGGGTGTCATTTTTCTCTTTAGCAAATAAATAGTCCAATGAGATCTGGAAATACAAACATAAAAGTGTGACTTTGTCGTGAATTTAAAGTCAAACAAAGGGGGAAAAAAACCTTGGGACAAATCGAAATGTCTTGAATTTAAAAAATAATTAGAAATACTGGACGTAGTAGCCGAGCTTTAGGTTTACTTGATATACACTGGGAAAGTCAAGGCGGTTGGTCGTTGTGCTGACCACAAAGACAGAAACAAACTGAATCTGCCTCCGTAGATCTGAAATAAGTCTGAAAGGCATAACTGCCCTTGAACTTAAGAAAAAAAAAAAGATAATTCATGTTCAAAATGCATTGAATGAAATGAGCACATTAAGTTCAGTTTTTCATTAGTTCAAGGTTTCACACAGGCCTGCAAACAACACAATGGTATATACTGCGAGACGTTGAAGCCTTTTATCACACTTCTAAGCAAGAGAACAGCAGAGAGCTAACATAGTGATTGCATAATGGCAGAGAGCTAACATATAGATTGCATAATGTTCGGTCATTGCTATCACCAGAGCTAATTCATCAATGTCCCCCCTCCCCCAGGTTATCACTATCAGATTTGTTTCTGCGGTCTGGCCCATCATTATCGCTACCTTCCCCCCCCCTCTAACTTAACACGAAACTGTCTCGTGTCAAGATGACCTTAGGCACATCATTTGTAAAGATCTTATCGAGTAGTCTGTTATGTCCCAGGAATTATGTTTCATTTTCTGGACTTCGATCCATATCGCCCACTTGCTCTCGGTCCATTGTCCAGCAATCGGTGAAAAGCAACAGGCCGATGAACATTTCGCTAACGTGTTCCTCTTTCTTTTGATTAATTAACATTTCGTTCAGTGCTGAGGGGAGGGGGGTCAAGATAACCTAGGCAGGAGAAATTCCAGATATTACAGCATCAGAAAGGTCACGCTGACCCAAACGCTAGCCTGCGGTTACTTTCAAATACATTTCTCCCCAGCGCAGCTTTTTTTTTTTTTTTAATTTAAAGTCTCTAAAAGTTTTGATTATGTCCAACAGGTTATTTAATTACGGGCGATTTCGACCGCCCCCATGCCCCAGGACAGTGACACCCCGGTCAACAAGTTTGCAAGCAGCTCATCAGAAGACATTAGTCATCCAGCACTACTTGCCTGGCTCCCGTCTCTCAACACTTAAGTCAATACATTACAACAGAAGCAGTCTCTAATGAAAGCAACAGAGAATCTTGACAGCCATCTCTCTAACAGGAACAAATTTGAAATCCCTTCTATATACATAGATCCGTATCCGGTATATAAAAAGGAAAAGCATACACACACGCAGCAAATGTGTAGGAAATTTAAAAAACAAACAAAAGCTTCGAGCGATGTTTTCTATTATAAAAACTCAACTTCTGTTCCAGCTTTATTTGTATACACAAAATTGCGAGTCACAAAGTTTCGTTTCGTTTATTTTCCAGTCCATGCATTTTATGTCTATGGCTTTGACCTTCCTACATTAGGTCAACATATTTCCATTAGAATCAAATGGACTTCATTCACCAATCGTAAACAAACAACATGATAATATTGATAGAACAATGAAAATAAACGTGTAACGTGACAGCCTTTATGGATTACGTAATTTGTTTAGAAGAGACAGAAAATCACGTGGCTAAATGTTGTTTGTTTACGATTGGTGAATGAGGTCCATTGGTATAAGTTCTCTCCTATCAGGAAGCAATAACCAGTAAATAATGAGCTGGTTTTCTTATATAGGCCTGGCCTATATATTTATTTGCATTGATTAAACAAGGACCGAAATAGTTTATTTTTTTATTTATTCAATTAATATTCCAATAACTTCTTATAGTGGACAACTATTTAGTTAACGTCTACATAGTATAGTCTCAGTACACTAATGAAAGACATAAACAACAGTAATCACACATTCAATCTGGCTTACACTGACTGGCAGAACTAAAGGCCAGGAGTGAGTAGCTCGCAAAACGACAAACCGAGAAGCACATCACGGCAGAAGAAAACTCATGCCACAATGCAAGTCAGAAATTGGATCTACCTATGAAATAGTTTTATTCTTAGTTTATAATTATAATGAATTTAAAATTAAAAAGTAGTGTAAATTGTATAATTCGTTAGATCTAAGCTCGACTTAACTCCCAGACTTGATAGTTAACCCTACAGTCCCCTGGCTTCAGAATGTGTTATTAGTCAAAGAAAATAGAAGCTTAACTTGTGTCCACTAACTTTTTTTTTGGCTGGGGGAGAGTCAAAGTGGAGAGCCGAATGTGAAACTTTTAAAGAATAAAGGATTCTCGTAGGCACTCAACTGTGTAGCACATCGAAGTCGCATGTAGAATGTATTGTTTATTTGCTTATAATCAGAAAACATTTGTTGGCCTTCTTCAGTCGTAGAGCGACTATGGTTCATCTAAAATATTTAAAAATAAAGCAAAGAAAAAGTGTTTGTTGCTGTTCCTTTCAATAAATTAAAATCAACCATTAAAAACAACATATCTAAGGATTTTTTTTTTCAATTTTGTTTTTCAATTTTTGAAACTTCTGTCTTCATCTCGTCTCAGTGATATCAAAAAGCCTAGACGCTTCCGGTGATCCCGGATGTTGAACGTGATCAGGGTTAGCGACACCTACCGGCAGACTCCAGGAACGTGCAAATGATCTCCTGCAAGGACACATTGCATTTATTAGCAACAAGCTAGAGTGGAAATTCTGAAGAGAGGAAAAAAAAAACACCACACGGGTAGGTGAGGACCTACAGATCTATAACTTAATATAATACAAGTGCAGGCGTTTGTTGTTACCCCCCCCCCCCTTTTCTTTTTGCTTGCAATGTTCATACCAATAGTTCATTGCGAAATGAACAACACATAATGTATTGACTTGGTCACACAGTCATCAACTAGGTAGTCAAGGTCGTCAAAATTGAGTGTTATGTAACTCTAATACATAGCACATATTCCAATTTTGTTTTTCTTTATTTACAAATAAAAACAACTGAATAAAAAAAATCTTTAACTGGCATTGAAATCACATCTCTCAATAGTTGGACTTCTACTTCAGGTTAGGTTTCATCTGTCACGTATATCTAATTATAACTCATCATTTGGTTCAGAGTTTGCCATAAATCTCACTAACACACATACACAAACGAGAAACATTACAGGCTAAATAAAAATCATCAAGAGCCTTTTTTACCAAGCTTATATCAACTCATTCTGTCTCTGTCTGGTTACAAACTGTGTACACGTTATTTCTCTCACATCAATTCTCGTATCAATCTCAAACTTGGCACAATTGTTTCACTGGCATAGACAAGACAAGAGCCAGTAAAATAGAAAGTAACAAATTAGTAAATGAATTACTGGTAATCAATTATTTTATTTGATACCAACAAGGGAAACTAATCCTTCAGTATTCACAGATATAACTAAATTTGTTGGGTTCTGTCCCCTTAAATTTTTGTTTCTAACTAATCCTTGAATCAATACAAAAATTCCAATCAGTCAATTAATAATTTTGTTTCATATCGAATAAGCGAAATAACTTTAACAATACTATACAGTTTTGAAAACTATATAATATGTCATTTAAAAAATATTTTCTTGTTTTATATTTGGCATACAATGAATCACAAATCTGCTGCACATGTTCCCGTATATCATTCAAATCATTAGATTTAGAAAAAAAAGGGCGGTGGGGTGGGGAATGAGAGGAGACGACAACTAAATGCAGTCATTGTGTTCTAGGAGTGAGAAGGTTCGTGTAGGGAAAGAAAGAAAACGAAAAGACTATCCTCCTGTTTTTTTTTTTCTTTAGACCAGGCTCTACATCTCCAGTCCTTCAACTGTCTCTCAATCTCGTACATTCAACGAGGCAGAGAAAGATTATCGCAGAGTTAGCTCCCTTATACAGCTACCTCCCATTGCCTACACCTAGGGGTTTCTAAGATTTGCGATTCTTTGTAAGTCTAGTGTGAAGTCTAGTGTTAGGTCAGGCATTACAGGGAATGGCATGCCGACAATCTGATCCTGGATTGGGGGGGGGGGGCGCTCTCCAGGGAACAAAAGGTTGTGTAAGAGAAAGGCCAGTCGTCACAATTATGTTTTATATTCACTGCTCAAACTGTGAGAGAGGGGGGCGCGCAGGAAGAAAACCAGTCTCTTGTTTTACAATTATCCCTCTCACCCAGAAAGTACTAAAAAAAAAAGGTTGAGGTGGGTACGAGAGGGGAAATGATTAAAATGAGAGTGACGAGGTATTGATGAAGAAATAACCTTTTCCCAGTCTAGGGAAGAGGTCGACTTGGGAATGAGACCAAATAAAAAAGCAGGAACTTTGAAAGCACCAAAGCTTCAGTGACGATTAACCTCGGCGTAGTGGACAGAGAAAAACTAGGGGGGCACAGAGTTCTAGTGGCTAGAGATAATTATGTTTTTAGAGGGGATTTACAGTCTTCAATGACTAGCCACTGCCCAGTGAATGGCAACCGGTGGTATTTCAATGGACAGGGATCAAGAATCAACAACTATTTACATTACTCAGTACTCGACACGTCTGAATTCCAAATACTGTCACAAGAGAGATGGGAGGGGGGGGGGGGTAAGACCAAGTAAATTCGGAAAGGGGGGGGGGTTGTAAGACCAAGTCGGTTTGGGGGGGGGGGGGCATATGAGAATAATAATCGTTCATATGATTGGTCAAAGTAAAGTAAACCAGATTGGAAAAAAGAAAAACTTAAAATTTTAAAGAGCAGTTAATTCTCCAATGCCACTGCTAGATCGCTAGCAATATATACTAAGCATTTGTGAACCATCTGATGTGAGCAGCAATCATCAACGAACGACCAAAACATCTTGTTGAGATTGGTCTTCTAAAGGGACCAGTGTTTCACGGCTGTTCCCCTGACTATATCACGTATCGCATTGAATCAAAACACTCACCCTAATTAAAAACAAACTTGCGAACTGTTTGTTTTCGTTGGCTTGGATTATAGAGAATCAAAATATGACTTATTTTAGCCATGCTGCTGCTGGTTTATGAAGGAACATACTTCATATTTCAGAAGCAAGGATTCTATTTAGCCAATAGCCTAATCTACAGTTATGGAATATACCAGATCTACTGTATTTTCGCACATATACCCTGCATACGCATATACCCAGCACAAATTACAAAATAAGTAAAATCAAAATTGTACAACCCGCAGCCTTATATACCCCGCATGTTCAAAGCGTGACATGTCGTATACTACCGGCACATAAAGTACTATCGTCGTTACTATTTGCTCTTTTGAGGTTTACAATGAAATGATCATAAAGCTTTCCAATGTACATTTAACAGCCACACAACGAACTATAGTAGGTATAAAAACCCACCGGTATGTCCATAGTTTCCGTTAGGCAATATTTATGAGTAAAAATACATTTTGCAAACCCCGTACCTTTGTATAGCCCGCGCAGCTGCCTTCCGTTTAGGGAAAATTGTATAAATCGTGGGTATATGCACGAAAATACGGTACATGGGACAGTATTAATTCGTTGTTACGTTAAAGTATTTAATAGACAGAAAAGTTTCTTTCACAGAATTTAACAAAAATATATGAATATTGTTTTTATTTATCGCGTTACAACCATGCAGACAATATGGGTGACGTCTCGGAATTCAATGTTTCAATAATGGTCAATATTGGTTAGCATATTGTTCCCATAAAACCCGAGGCTAGGTCCATTAAGTAGGAAACTACTAAAACGTAATGACTTCATGTCTGTGTGTAACAACTGGTCAGAGGGGCGGGTAAAGTGTGGAGGTCAGTATCGGAACCATTCGTCACAACCTCAGCGACAAGATGAGACCGTTGATGAAGATGTATGCTGGAGGAGCCAGTTGACTGGAGATGGTTATCAATTTATCTGTTGGGATCCTGCGGCTATCGGAGCGTTGTGGTGGACAAAGGGGGGTCAAGCATTCAGACGTTTTCACCCGGTCATCTTAAAGGTCATTCGTCTGGCTACCGTTACCCTAGTCATGGGTGCTATTTCAATGGAACAAGGGAACGGGAGTCTCGCTTTGAAGTGATAAATATCTGAGTCAGTTCTCGACTTTGTTCTTCCTAGGACGTTACGGAAATGACCCAGCCACACAAAAAGAAGAAAAAATTGGGCGGGCAGGGTGGACTATTGGTGTAGCCTTGTGTCAACTTTATCTAGCGGTTACTGGGAGCTAACCGTGTGATCCTTGGACCATACAAATTGTTTGAGTAACACTGACGTGCCGTGTGGACGTATCAACGAGGGCTAGACAAGAAGCTATGTACACTAGATTGTAGAGGCATCCACATCTACAGTCCACCAAAGGAACAAACCAAATTTCTCGCTTATCCCACGTCTCTTTATTTAAGGAAATTTGAAAGTGAAAGAAAAACTTTATAGAGAAGTTGTAGTTGTTTTTTTTTTAAATCTAAAATTTACTCGTTCTTTTTTTACAGCGCTTCTATCAACTCACTTTTTCTATCAACTTACTTTTTCTATCAACTCA
>JADKLZ010066522.1:43000-74847 GCA_021533235.1 Biomphalaria straminea | reverse complement strand
GGATAACTAGAGCTTTTAGAAATATCCCTGGTTGGTCTTTATTTTTTATTTATCCTTAAAATAATCGTCAGGGTGAAAGTTGTCTGGGATAAGGGCATTAAAATGGCATATTTTCTGATATATTGGACAGAAGAACTGTACCATTACCTGAAATTAAACATTTCAAATAAATTTATAGTTAACTGAAGAAAAAAAAAAAATATTAGATAATGTTTCTATTTTTTTTAAGTTATTTTATGAATATTGAGGGCAATGTAGCATTTCCTTTTATCTAAATTTTAATCAAGATGGTTCAAATGGATTTGATATCTTCTTAACTTACATACATAACCTTACAATTTATTAATTGCTTTGATTAAATTATTAATGAATTAAGTAGCATGTCTCACAACAGATGATGAAAACTTTGGTCCGTGTTTCTGCATTGTGATGATACAAACCTTTCTGATGTTGCTTTAAAAAATTCTTTTTTTTTTTTAATCAATTTTATTTATTATTTTTAATTTTTTTTGTCTGAATTTATTTTCAATTTAGGTATCACACTGATCAGCGTGGATAGACTAAACTTGTTGAAAGTAGCACCTGGTGGTCATGTTGGTAGATTTTGTATTTGGACTGAATCTGCCTTCAAAAGACTTGATGATATCTATGGAACTTGGCGCAAAGAGTCAAAAGAGAAGAAAGGATACAAGTTAGTTTTTTTTTTTTTAAATTGGTATTATTTTAAAGAAATAGGCTCTACATCAGGATGAAAATATGGTCCGTGTTTCTGACAGTTATTGATGTCTTTACCATTCTGAATGTATACTTTCATAATTGATTTGATGTGTAAACTATCAACTGCTCATTAATATTCTTTTATTGCTTACCTTACAGCTTGCCCATGCATAAGATGGCATCATTTGACCTGGCCAGACTTCTCAAGAGTGATGAAATTCAGTCTGTTTTGAGAGACCCCAAGCAAGTTTTTATATATATATATGTTTTTAGTTTTAGATAACTTTCATGAAATAGTAAATGATAGTTAAATGTAACACGAATATTTTTCTCTATATTAGGAGAGACATCAAACGTAGAATTCTGAAGAAGAATCCTCTTAAGAATTATCGTGTCATGGTCAGGCTTAATCCACATGCTAAGCATGCTAAGAAACTGGCTAAGCATACTGAGTTGATGCGCAAGAGAGCCAAGGAGGAGCAGCTCAATAAAAAACGTGGTGTAAGTTTATTTTTTATATCTTCATAATTTATTACAGTAAAGGTATATGTCACTAAGTTCAGTTTGTAAGATGTAAAGAGTATTTCTGTTCTGTTATCAATACACTTAAAAAAAGATTCTTTTTTGCTTTTCAGATCAAGAAGCCACTAGAGCCTCTCCCTAAAGGCAAGGCCGCAGCTAAGAAAGCTAAACGTGCTGCCAAGAAGGGTGTGGCAAAGAAGCCAGCGAAAAAATAAATCTAAATCGCTACAAGTTTTTAAACTGAAATAAAAGTTTTTCTTTATTCAATGACATTTTTGCCATTTTTTGTATTATCATTTTTACATCTATAATTAATTTTCAATGCATTTGAAACTGCTATCTAAAGTACTGTCTGGGAAACTTGCAATATTCTCATAACCCTTGTTAGATAAAATTCCTGCCAGAAGAGCTGATTATGAAAGGGTTACCAAATAAAATGTTTTTCCTTTTCTTTATTGTCTTCACAAATGCTTGGGAGAATATCAACCTGCATTAAATAATTAAGAAAAAAGCAATTATTCACACCTGTTAGCAAAAAAATTAAGGGATTATTAAGTCTTTGACACCATTAGGGAAGTGTAAAGACTGATTAGGAATACTTGAACAAAATTTCAACTTTTTCAATAGCTGGAAGTTAAGAGGTAAAACAATACAGATACTAAACTTGAAAAAGGGAAAAATATCTGTATCAAAATAATTAATAGTTAATTTTGTTTTAATTGATTCGTGTATTGTCAGGTATAATAGTACAAACTTTGAGAATGGAACGTAGCATAAAAAAAAAAGTTATTATTTTTTACTAGACAGTTGAGTTGTTAAAAGCTTTGTAAAAATGCAGAAAAATTTTCAATGAAAGGCATTCAGCAATTCAAAATTAATGAAAATAAAAAATCTTTTTAGGTTGAGTTTTTTTAAAGCAGAAGTTTCCTATAGCACACATGTTGGATCATGTGGATCACAGAACTGCTTATTTAAATCAAACTGAAATTGTTACCAAAAAAAAACATAAAACTGACAAAAGTTATGATTTTAAGTTGTACTTTTCATACTTGCAATCGCATTGAACTCATTTCAAACGCTCTATTTCAAGTGTTTCTATTATAACATTAAATGTAAAAAAAAAATACTGAAAATTAAGGGCATTTGATTTTAAAAAGATCATTATTATATTTCAGCGTATGTGACCATTGATTTTCGGACATTTTCGAAGTAAAAACAACCCGGACTGGAGAGGGCTGGGGGCTCTTAGAAATAGATTAGTTTACGTAAGTTTACTTTTAGGTAAATCATGCTCTGCATGTTTTATCTTTCGGACTGCGCGGTGCATCACTCGCATTTATATTATATTAGCTAGGTTGGGATGCCCACCTACGTTCCTATCCATTCTCAAGCAGTTTCACGTGGGACAAAGGCCAGATCAAACACAATGGTACCCTTTCTGATCACTTCCCAATACAAATGGCGTGAAGCAGGGCTGTGTACTTGCCCCTACTCTATTCGTTATCTTCTTTTGGCGTAATGCTGGGTCAAAGGAGGCAGTGATTGCATGAAGGCATCTACATCCGGTTTCGTTCTGACGGCAATGTGTTCAATCTCCGACGTCTACTATCCCATACAAAAACAAAGGAAATGGTCATAACGGAGCTTCTCAATGCAGATGATTGCGCCCTGCTAGCTCACAATGAACATGACCTCCAGAACGCGGTAAAAGAATTTGCATACGCTGCCGCCTCTTTCGGTCTATCTATAAACCTCGGGAAAACAGAAGTCACCCAATGAAACATACTCAGCCCCATGGATCACAGTAAACGGACAGCCCCTTAACGTGGTAGACCACTTCACATATCTAGGTAGTATAGTGTCAAATGACGCGTCACTTTCAAGGGAAGTTGATAACCGTCTGGTCAGGGCAAGTAGCGCTTTTGGACGCATTCAGGCGAGAGTTTGGCGGAACAAATCGCTCCGCCTGCCTACAAAAATCAATGTCTACCAGGCGGTGGTTCTCTCACCCCTTCTATGAGACATGGACACTATATAAAAAACAACGAAGTCTTCTTGAGTGCTTTCACCAAAATGCTTGCGCTCCATCATGGAAATACGGTGGCAGGACAGCACTACAAACATAGATGTCCTTGCGAACTCCGGTATAGACAGTATAGATCAGAGGTTCTCAGCCTATGGGTCGCGACCCCCTTGTGGGTAGATTGACGATTTGCCAGGGGTCGCCGAAGACCATCGAATATATGGATTGTTATTGTCTACTCTTCTATTGCTGTGTGTGTGTGTGGGGGGGGGGGTCGCGGCAAAGTGGTGGATTGTAAAAAGGGGTCGCCGAGCTAAAAAGGTTGAGAACATCATTTTGATTTTGGTGAGCTAAAAGGTAGTCGACGTAACAGAGGCGCCCCATGGAAACGCTTCAAAGACCAGCATAGGCGTCAACTTTCTTTGGCTGACAAAGAAGAGAGCACCTGTCTGCATGCGGCGTCGGAACGAGACAGCTGGAGGTCACTCACGAAGGCCGCGGGATACACATTTGAGACCAAAAGAAAATCTGCTGGCGAGGACAAACGCAGACGACGAAAATAAAATAAATCTAAATCGACCACCTACGGACAATGGTTTTGCTTGCACTGGATGTGTGGCAAAATATGTAGGTCACAGCTGGGGCTGCAAAGCCACGGGAAATACTGTATTCCTCACTAATCTTCGGACTCAAAAACAAGCCTTATTATTATTATAGCCAATATATAACTAGTAATTAAGGCTTACTCCTCTGATGCTCTGATCTAGATCAAATAGTTTTTACTTTTTATATAGTCTATAATTTACTTTAGTTGTTGATCTCCAATGAAGTAAAATAGACAACGCCTCGGGTGTTTTTGTACTGTGGTGAGCTTAGTCAGGCCTCGTTTAAAATGGCTAAGTTGAGGTATGGTGTAATAAACGACTGTTTGAAATTGATATAGAGTCTATACAAAAATGCGTACAGACCTATATTTATACTTGAAGCATGGAACTATACCATAGACTATATATATAGTCTATGAACTATAGCCTACTAATAATTCCATGTTTGAAGTCTAAATCTAGGTCTACCGAACAGAGGAAATATCATAAAATACAAATGCTACTTCAAACATTACGCCCTATGCCCTACGCCTATCTAGTCATGCATGTTTAGCCTAACCAATGATCGAATTAAATTCTGCCAGGTCATTGATTTTCGGATTTCCTGGCTGACTCGGGCATCCCTATTCCACGAAAAACAAAAACAAAGACAAAAAAGAAAGGCAAAATGATTATCCCATAAGTAAAATCTACATATGATACAAAATTACAGATGAACTCATACGAACTAATGTAATTTTTTTTAAAGGTAGAAAAAAGGGAGGAGGGAGAAGTGGTGGTGAGCCTTAGTTAAAGCCATATATATCTATAATATAAAGCATAAAGTAAGGCGTACGTATGTACAGAGGCGGACTTAGCAGTGCGCGGGGCCATGGGCGAACGTCAAAAGCGGGGCCCTGCGCTGTAAGGGTTGACTAGATATATCGTACCATGTCAGGCTAACTGTATCGTCCGCCTCTAGCACTGAAGGCCTTTTTTGTTACTAAACATATCGTCTTACGTATATAATTACTGTCCAATTGGTATAAACTTAAAATGTTTTCCAGCTTAACTTCTGAATCTGATAAGGCCAAAAACACTATGATATCTGCTTTTTGTGGCTACCATCAAGCGTGCAATCAAGGATAACGGGAAAACATGCCATCAGGTCCATAGCTCGTTGTAAATCATATATCCGAGGTACTGGTCGTGAGCATCAGCGTTTTAATTCGTCGCAGAAGTTCTGGCATGGTAGGCCTAAGGTCAATTTTGTCAACCAAGCCTAAAACATGGCCGTTTTTCGGAGCAAAAAGTTTCTCTGCTATCCTACGAAATGCGCTTTTTTTATGTCAATGTGAACTGTTTTAAACAATGAAAGCCGTTCAGAAACTACAGGTCATACGATGATGTCTTAATCGAAACTGAACAGTATTTATAAACCAAATATTGTTATCATATATCTAGATCTAAATGCCCAGTAATATTGAGTAACAAGTTGTAGTTTATGAACTGGTCTGTTTTTGAACCTGAAGTGACAAGGGAATCTCCTATCGCGGGGCTCCCCTCAGGAGTGGGGCCTGGGGCGATTGTCTCACCCCTAAGGCCGCTACTGTGTATGTATGTAAGTCCCAGTGACTAGGCTTTCTATATCAGTGATACGTGATACGCGGCTAATGTATGGCTAGTAGATCTGTATCCATGGTATTAGCACAAATGTTCCGATAGTGTTTTTTTATATTCTTGTAACTATGGTCTAATCTAGCAACGTGTAAACTTCCGCTTCGTCAAACTAAATGTGAACCGAATAGAACTAATATTCGTGTCTTACAAACATTTCTTGGAACGCTTCACTATGAGCAAAGAAACTAATTTACGATATGAGCAACCACACAGGCCTAGCAAACTTTTCTTAGAATACACGAAAAATTTGCAGGTTTGTAAGTCTATGCGTAGCCGTATCATTATCATAAATAATAATCATATGATGGCGCCTGGCCTATGCCCTAGCGGCTACCGCGTAGGGCACTAGGCTATGCCCATGCCCATATCAGCCATATGCATATTAACTAGTATATTAAATAATATTATTATAGTCTATAGGGCATATAAAATGGTATAAGTAGGCTATAACTATAATACTATAACTTAACTATAAGTATAAGTTTTTTTTTAAAGTACTATAAGTCATACTGCAATTAAATTTATTTAAGTATAATTAATTAATGTATAGATTATAGATCTATAAATCTATATTAACTATATAGTGTATATATTATAACAGTAGAGTAACTACTAGATTCTAGATCTATAAAAATTATCAGACAATATAAGTATAAAAATAAGGCATAGGCCTAATTAATAACTAATAACTATATGTATATCTACTAATAATAAGTTAAGTAATACATTTAAGGCCCAGGTTAGTAGATTCATCTCTATATAAGTAAGTGTTTTAGACAATTAGACCTAGTATACAAAACAAAGATTCTATTTTAGAATTAGATGTACACATATTAATTATCTAGATCAAGGGTGGGCAACCATTTTCAATCGAGGGCTGCATTAAAAAAATCAGAATGGGGGACCACTTATATATGTTTGTAAAAATGTACTTACAAGTTAGAAAAATAACCTAGCTAGCTGACTGCAATGAGATAATGTCCATTATTTCAAATTATACTGAATCATATATTTACATATACTTTTTTACACACCAATTGAGGAATTACAAGAGTTAGCAATTTCTAAATATAGTTTTATGAATATTTCTTTCAATTCTGTTATTGTCAGATCATGAATGTACAGTTGCACTTAATGTTAAATATTTAACTCTTTACACTTTTACATAATTTTCCAGAATTATGGAACTATAGCTTACTAGTTGTTACCCTTTTGACTGCTGTCAAATTACAGTCACCATCAACCTATTGTTACACTTGTTTTATTTCAAACAAAAGAAAAATGCTTGTTCACAGATATGCATTGCATCTGGACCCAAATAATATAAAAGTTTAGCAGCAAAGCTTTTTTTAAGTATGGAAATACAGCTTCTGGTTTCCATAAAACTCCAATGGAAGAACTAAATGGAACTTCTCTTTCAAGTCATAATTTGCTTGGAGTTATGTTCTCTGGAGCTGATTCAGCTTCTTGACTAAATGGTGAGCTCAGGCGATTGAAAAATGGTTCTTGACATCTTAAAATTCACCTTTTTAGCAAAGGAAAATGCCAAAACCTGTTTTCCCTTGTTTGCCTGGAGAAACGGGAAAGCTATGTTTGAAAATATTTAACATGTACATGCTGTTCATTTTCCAATGAAAAACATGGAAGTCTGTTTTCCACTCTTCATTAAAAATATTAGTAACAAAGTCACTTCAATGTTCATCAAGGAACCTAACAATTTCTTCATTGATGTCCCATATTCTTCTCAATACCTTGCCCATGCTAAGCCAGCGGACACTACTTAGATACTGAACTTTCCAAATCATCAAGTACTTCTCAGAACTGCCTGTGGCTAAGACCACTTGCTATGATAAGTGTGATAAGCAAATATGTTTGATATTCAATGTAGCTTTGTGCAATTATTATGTTTAGATCTTATGGTTGGGATATTGTTCATTAAATTTAAAAAAAAAATAAATTTTCTCATTCAAAGCATGGGATCCATCAGTTGTTACACTTGCCTTCTTGTTCTAAGCCAACCAAACAGTTTCTTATAGCATTCAATAAATACTGGCTTGAGTTTGACTGAATGTTTTGAAATATTTTTAGGTATTTTTATTGACAATATGCTATAATTCATACAGATCTAATAGACTCACTTTGTAGGCTTATATTTACTGCAAAGTCAAATTATTATAAGTGTAAATTGGCAATTGTTGTTTCTTTTTTTTCCTTTTTAGTCAAATGACAGCATTATGATTCAAAATATTGATCACAAAAAGTGAGTAAATTTTTTTTTTTTTGTTGCATTTTTTAAAAAAATATTTGCTCTGTAAGATGTTTAAAGGATGTATTTTCTTTTTTAAAAAGTATTTTTTTTATTTGTCTTGTTTTAAGAGAAGACTTGAAACATGTCCAAGAAAAATGGCTGGAAGCTAGTGATTTAAAAATAAAGGCCAAACAACGTGTTGCTGAAAAAAAGGGTCTGGAAGAGGAAATGAAATTGGTTGCTAAAGCTAATATGTTGGTAAGTGTTTTTTGAAAAAGTAGCCAGTGTGCAACTATAGACTTATATAATAAAAACTGTATAGATTGTATTTTTAAACTCATAGAAAATGCATACAATTTTGATTACAACATACACATTGACAAAATGTCATATCCAATCACAGTCATTAATTGCCTGTAAATTAATTTTTTTTAACTTTATAAAATACAGACATTACTTCAAAAAGAAGATAATTACATCCTATGCATGTCCCTAGGTCAATTTATTCATGCATATTAATCAATGACTTAAATTCTGCCTATTCATTGGTTTTCCTGGCTGGTTCAGGCAACCCATTCCATGTTCTAATAGCACTAGGGAAGAAGGAGTACATATGTGTACAAATTTGTCCTAACATATGTAACAAGCCTAGGACTTTGCCTTTATCTTTGTGTCTTTCTAAATATTTTAGTAGGTTTTAATTTTGTATTTGAAGATTATGGTTCAGTTTATGTATAATTTCTATCCTGAAGGATTTCTAAATTTAGTGATTTTACTAAAGGTGTTACTCTTGTCAAATATGAATATTCTTTTGTTATGAATCTCACTGCTCTATTTTGTGTCTGCTCCAGTTTTTTTTTAATGTTTTCTTGAGTTGAGGGGTCCCAAACAGAGGATGCATATTCTATTATAGGCCTAACCAAGGTTAAATAAAATTGTAGTTTTATGTTGTTATTTGATTTGTAGAAATTTCTTTTAATAAGCCTTAATGCTTTGTTTGATTTTTTTTATAATTTAGTCAATATCTGAATTCCATTTCATTTATTATACACCTATAAAAGTTTTTGATCTGTGTTACTGGTTTAACATGAATATACAAAGTGGAGTTTATTTGTTTTAGTTTATTTGTTACTCTTAATAATTGACATTTTTCTGTGTGGAAGACATGCCTCAATTTGATTCCTATTTCTGCATCTTGTGTTGTTTTCATTGTTTTATATATTGTGGAATCCTCAGCTTATAATCTGACTTTTGTTCCTGAACTAATGGGAATTCATAAATCACTTATGTAAATTAGAAAAAGTAGAAATAGGACCTAATTAAGACTAGAGCTGTTCCTTGAGGTACACCTGAGTTTACTGTTATTAGTGTTGAATTAGAGTCAGTATTACAGTTTGTTCTCTCCCCATAAAAAATTTCTGAATCCATTGATGTAAAGTACCAGTAATGTCAAAATAGTTTAATTTTTTTAAGCAAGCTATGGGGGTGAACTTTGTCTAATGCCTTAGAAAAATCTAATAAAATAGCATTTATTAAGTAATTATTATCTAAGTTAAATTAAGTTTTTATTGTCATCCTTAGATATTACATTGTTTATGTATTTACTCTGTAGCTGTCTGCTTACTTTTTAGGTTAGGTGTTTCATTTTAATATAATTTTTATAAACTTTTTCTGCCTTAGTTTCTTTAAATCTTCTACATAGGTTTTCCTTTTGTTTGCAAAGTTTCTTTAATTTATTATTAAACCAGCATTTATTTATTTTGTTTGATGACCATTTAGATCTAGTTCAGAAATGTAAGTTGTTCAAGATTTAAAGTACTGTCTTTAAACAATACAATTTTTTTTTTAATAAAGCTAGTTTGTCTAGATACAAGCTTGACTTATAAATGTATATTTAAATATCTAATGATTCGTCTGCAAATCCTGCTATAGAGATAGACTATTTTTCTGCTCACTCTAATTTAAAAATCTTTTAATTTTAGGTTCGCAAAAGAGCTTTGGCCTTGAGGATTGAAGCAGAACAGTTGATGTATGAACAGGAGTTAGCCCAGATGGGGAAAGTGTTCCACAAGCAGCGCATCTAGAATAAAGCATATTAATCTCAAGGAATTTACTTAAGATCTTATTGAAACCAAAGTGCAATTTGTAAATATGTTATAACTGTGATACATGCTTCCACATGTGAAACATTCTTTTTACCTTTCAAAGTCATAACATAGTATGTTTTGTATCTGAGGTATGTAAGATTGGTTATGAATGTAAAGTATGATGGGATATGTTTTGTCTGTCTGTTTGGATTACTGAACTTGTACAGTATGATTCCATTTTTATTAGCAGCAAAATATTTAGTATTATTATTTAGCAGATAATTATATAAAGATTTTGGAATCTTGAATATACTGTCAAAAAAATGTAATTAATTCTTTTTTTTTCCCTTTTTTAAGTCTGTGATATATGAAATTTATTAAATATTTTTTTTATATAAGCCACTACATAACCAAGATTAATAAATATTTTTATATAAATATAAACTTGACTTAAATATTATTTTGTCATGTTTAAATATTTTTTTTTTTTCAATGTCTTATCCTTATTCTGTTATTTAGGCATTTTCAACCTTTTTTTTTGTTTTTAAAGCAAGAGCCCTATGAGGAGACTTTTCATTTAAAAGTATCCCCCCTTTTTTTTTAAATTGTCTTTTATAACAAAAAATAAGCTAGGTTTTTATTAGATAAGCACTGTTGACTATTACTAAACATATCCACAAGAACAACCTTTGGGTATACAAGATCTCAGTTGGAGAAGCACTGTGGTTAGCATTAGCTTCTGAAGAGATGTATAGTAATGACCCTATTTGAATGAATTGGTTAAGTCATTTAGTTTTTGTGATCAAAATTATTGTAAATTGTCTTGTGAACTAACCATCATTACCTATTGTCAGATACCAGTACAATAAAAGACATGCATGGGGTCAGGAACAACTTTAGTTCCCAGGAAGAATTCATAAGTATATATCCAGACTTTTGATTTGGTGCTGTGATGAAAGCATTATTCCACTTCTGTCCCCATATCTCATTGGAAAAGTTTTGACCATTGGAATATCAGGAATAACTGGCAGACTCTTTGTCATTTTTAACCCCTTAAAGTGCGGAGCTTTTTTACAATGACTTCATACACAATGGAATTACAATCCTAGTGTTTAGAGGCTAAACCATCACATGCATCTAGAGGGTTAAAGAAAATTTATTAAGGATTTATAATGTTATTATTTTGAAATAAATGAAAGGGAAAGAAACTTCAAATGAAAATCCAAATCAAAAGGTTGAGAAATGCTTTAAGAGATAACCTTTTTTCCAGGTCACATTTTGGACAAACTGCATGTTAACTTAGCTTAATAATATAACCTTGAACTTTGTAGATTGTATAGGGGGGAAATTTTGTACATTCCAAATGTAAGAATAATATAAAACACATTAAATATTAAAAAATACTCAAAATTTAACTATACACATGCAATACCAGATATCTTATAGTCCAAAAAAGGATGAAGGTTTGGCTTATCAGTGGACTTTACTTTTCTGAGTGCTATCTGAGAGCACTATTAGAATTAGTTAAGTCAATTTAAGTATTTTGTCATTTTATTGGTAATTTTGACGACCTTATGACCTTTATGTTGAACAGAACTTGCTGAACTAGGCATAATGATAACTGTATACAAGTACATAACTTACTCTCCTGGTCTGGGCATAATGATAACTGTATACAAAGACATAAATTAATCTCCTGGTCTTGTGACTTTTAGGTGCCTGATATCTTGCACGTTGACTAGAGTCCCACTTATGCTGGATATAAGCATGGTAAAAAAACAAAAAGTTGCTTGAGTCTAAATTTAAACTCAAGCCTTCATGATGGAATGCAGACATGTTTGGCCACTGAGCTATTCAAGTACTTACAAAAATAGCTTTTATATATAAATCTGTTGTTAAACATTTTAATGAACAACCTAATTCTCTACATTATTGTGATTATTGTCACAGGTCATCTGTAGCCAATTTAGCGCATTTTTCACAAAATTTATTACGACTAATTGATTAATTTGTTTAATGATTCATTTGTTGTCATTGACAGTAAATAATTGAACAAAGTTTCAACTACATCTGAGAGTGGGAGAAATAATGTGCTCAAGATTTTGACCAGACAGAGGGAGTGACCATAAAATAGGAAATGTTTTTAGCAATAATAGTAGTAATAATCATAATGAGAACATTGTGTAGCAATTTTGTAAATGTTTTCATTCTCTGAAGTGAGTAACAAGAACAATAACAATTAAATAATACTCTTAAATCAGGAATATAATTAACCATTTTTAATTTCATACAATACAGTACTTTAAACCAGTGATTTGACAACAGGTTTTTACATGAATTAATAATTTGATCTCAGAACAAAAGCAAAACTACAACCGCTCATCCACTTGGAAAAAAAAATTATGTAAAACATAAGACCACAGGTTGGTTATATACATATGTTATGTACACATTAGTATCATCAAGAAAAAAAATTCAAAGACTTGCCACAAAGTCAACATATAATTGTGAAACCAAACATTACAAAAACACAAGTTTTTTACACTGAGAAGTTGCATTTTGTACAGGAAAAGTAGACTATATTACAACCTCTCCATCATGCTTTTAAGCAAATTCCATAATTTAGCAATCAATGAATTTAGTGGACAGTGGATGGAATGACATCTCCAGATAGTAAAATAGACAGAAAGTACAATAGAAGCTGAAAATATAGTATGAGAGCAACACTTTCAATACATTTTGTCAACTTCAGGTGATGATTGTATACAACAAAGATGTGAACCCTTGAACTACCTTTCATGCACATTAAGGTTTAGTTTTAATTCAGTAAATAATTGGTGTAAAACAAATCAAGGATTTGTCTTCGATTCTGAAAATTAATGATGAGTGCTGTATTCCACTAAACATATAGAACCCACTTATATAAATATATATAGAAAGATATTGACTTAGTTCTATTAAAGTCAAGTTAATCAAGTCTGTCAATTCAAACTATAATGGCCCCTCTAGCACTGAATGTTTGTTGAACCAAAACAATCACCTTTGATACAACAAACTTTGTCAAATGCAGGTTAATGTCAAAACAATCCTTCCAAATAAAACTTTTATTCAATAAAGCTCAGTGAATATGTAAGGAAACAGAAGTTGTTTTTTTCCTCTTCCAGAAACACTTTTTCAAAACATCCATTTAATAAATCACACATCATATACTTGCATTCGATTCATTGTAGCTACAAACAGACCACATTTCATTTTATCTTTATAAACATATTGAAAGTAAAATAATTTATATTTCATAATTAGAACATTAAATATTCACTATAACAAATATTTTTAAACATACTATACAGTGTATGTCACAAATCTATTCTTATAACAATAAATCTCATGAAATATTCTTAAAGTAATACACATTATCTCTTGAAATTTTATCCATAGTTCAAAGCTGAAGGTAAAACAACAATAAAACCACAACAGTCATTAGAAAAGAGTTTACTATTTAGAAAGATTTACTTTGATCTACTTGTTGACATTTTGTTTGTTTATAGAAGAAAGTTTGCTACTTAAATTGAATTGATTTGGTCTGATTGTTGATATTATGTTTTCAATTTATTAAACTAAAAAAATTGAAACATCTTAGATTTATATGAAGAAAAATTGGATAATCTTTTTATGCTAGCAAAAATTATTTGAATATGGCACCTTATACATTTTAAAAAGTTTTAGCAAACTCTATAAAGTTACCAGCTTTATACATAACTGTCAATGTTAATAATTCTTTTTTTTTTCAAAGAATAAATTAAGAAAGTACAAATAGAAACAGTATTACTGATAAAATTTTTAACCTCAGTTGTTAATGCCAGGACAATTTTTTTTATTTCACTATTTTTGTTTTTTTAATTTTTATTAAATTTGTACATTGAGATTTCTATAAAAAAAAAAATACCAATAAATAAAAAAATAAATCAACAACCAAAATGTACTAAACTTTAATAGGCACAGCTTCTTTCTAAAGTCGTAAGAAATTTTCACTGCTGGTAGTTATTGAAATAGAAGCAAAAAGTTTATAAGAATTTAAAAAAATACAAAATTGAATATGGTGAACATAACATTTTCGTGTCTACATTATTCACTTCTCATCATCAAACATTCTAATGTGTTCAATTGTAAAAGTACAGATTAAAAGGTGAAGATGAAAAAAAAAAATTTTTCTAAAGTAGACATTTCTCTCATTAAAGGATTCTAAAAAAATGTTTTAACACGCATGACCAAAAGTCTTTAAAAAATCGTCTTGCTGATCTCAGAAAATATTTTCAAGCATCATAATAAATAATAGAGATTCGGGAGGCTAAAAAAGAACAATAACTTTTAGAGAATTTACATCGACTATTATCAATAAAGAAATAGTGGACATTTTCAGTAACCAATTCACATGTTGCCATTGATTTTTTAAACTATCAGACAATACATAAATAGATTTCAGGCAATAAATTACAGTTTTTAAGCACTCATGGGATGTCCATTTGAGTGAGATTGAATTAAATAAGCACCTCTGATGTTGGGTATTACATCCCAAGTAGTTGATTAAAGGTAAGTTGTTTAATTGATGCTAACAAAGAAGTATAGAAGTATTCAAAATTCTCTGCTAATGTTTTGAGATACAATCAATATTCTAGAGTACATACACAATTAATTAATAGGACAAAATGAGTTATTTATTGAAACATCTACATCATTTGTGATATATACAAGTGGTAAACAATACAAAGCAGGCTGGTGGAATCCAGTGATACCATTGACAACAAGCACCTAATTAGTGCCTTTGAAAGATAAACAGAGCAGACAAACCAAAACTCTCAGCCGCTATATCACAATTGCCTTGATCTAACTATCATTTTTAGGAACATCTGAATAAGTTAATAGATTTTAACTAATTAATTAAGATGTTTTGTAGTTGTCCAACAAACACACTTCAACTATTTATTGTTCTAAATAGATCCTATTGGAACATGTCAATAATATACGTTTATTAATAGTATTCTATAACTACTTCAATGACTCAATACAAAGGAAATGTCACTGATGTATGCAGTGGAATGTCAATCTGTTAATGATGATTCTAAGTTTTCTTTCTCCTTTTGAAATCCACTCCTTGTGATTGACAGTTGCTTCATAAGGTCAGATTCTCCAGATGTACTAATAAAATATATCTTTTATATAAATAATAAACTTATATATATTATGTAATATGTAGACAACCACATATATATATATATACATATATTAATTCATTGTTTATGCTTTTTGTAATAATTTCACATATAAGTCAGCAACAAAACACACAAGAGCTTGATCAGAAGTTTGTACAGCATTTGACATAGCGAGCACTTGATTAGACAGCTGTCTTCACAAAGTGTCTTATATTTCAAGCTCTATACAATCCATTGTCTAGTTCACACCCATCACTTGTTCATTTGTACTGAAGAGCTTCATCAGAGGCAGAACTAAAGTTTCAATTTGAAAAGAAACTGAATTCAAACTTGATAACTGAATTACAAGTTTTGAATTCAATATGTTAGTTTACTATTCACAATTCAGATTAGTGATTTTTTAAAACTCTATCTGGTAGAGAGTTGCATCAATGATTATGTAGATAAAACTGAAGGAATGGTGAACAGAGGCATCCATCTATCACAGTTAGAGAGGTGTGCCTGCTTTTAGTAACTGTAATCACCTCAGTGCTTCAGTGGCTACAAGGGCCATAGCTCTGCACTCTTCAGACAGGAACCATAACTACTTCTTTGCTATTCTTAGCATACAAAAGTTGAATGTCTTTTTTTTATTTTAAAAGCACCCTTGAGTCTGTCTCTATAGCGCAGACAATGAAGGTTCCTGTTAGTGATGGTGATTCTGTTTTAGTGGCAAAGGTAGTAAGGCAGCAAAATGAAACTTGAAGACAGTGTCCTCCAAAATAACATGTTATTTGCTGCCTCCAATGGCAGGCACAAACTTGAAGACAATGTCCTCGACATCTACATGTTATTTGCCGCCTCCTATGGCCGGCACCTTAATGTTTGCTAATGCTGTTTCATCACAACATGATGAGCATTTACGTTCCTGTGAAATATAAAAGTAGAAAGTAGTTTGTTATAATAGTGGAAGAATATTGGATGACTATAACAATAGTGGTTCATAACCTTCAATAGAAAAAGACAGCTGTTGACTTTGAACAAAATATTATTTTGAGCATTATTAAAAATAGACTTTTAATAAGTTTATAACAGAACAACTTTAATTCTGATCATCCATCTGATAATGTCCAATTAAAAAATAGGCACATAGGTGTCATGGAAAATGAAAAGACAGATTATGAAAGGCAAGACATAGATGGCACAACCAGACAGACTAATAGATTACAACACTATCATGTCAATGCTAGCCAGTAATCATGAACTAGGCATCAGGAAGCATGGTCTGAGCTATTTACAGAGAAGTGACCCCACTAAAAAAACTAGAGCATCAATGTCCTTCCCACCAAAGAGCAATTAACAATCTTTCAACTAATAACAAGACACACATCTTTAAAATACACCTCTGTAGACACTGCACCCACCCCTCTGAAACTATCACTGATTTAATACCCTTCAGATAGACCCTACTAGCACAACAAACCAACAATATATATGTCAGTGGAGAACAACTGAAGAAAAACATTTTTTTTTCCTTGTTCCACACTGCAAAAAAAAAGTTTACAGTTTAGCAGCAAAAAGCTGGCAAGTTGGAAAAGAAGTAATAGAGAGTGACATGAAAGGACAACATTAAATATAAGATGAACTGAAATGCTTATCAAGACTTACCCATTGCCTAATGTCTTCCTGGTACCTCTCAAACTCATCACACCACTGATCAAACTTTCTCATCCACCTTTGTTCTATTTGTTCTTTACCTACAAGAAAAAATGGAAAAAATCTTTGGGTAGAAATAATCTAAATAAATCGCTGGGTTGAAACAATCTAAATAAATCACTGGGTTGAAACAATCTAAATAAATCAGTGGGTTGAAACAATCTAAATAAATCAGTGGGTAGAAACAATCTAAATAAATCAGTGGGTAGAAATAATCTAAATAAATCGCTGGGTTGAAACAATCTAAATAAATCGCTGGGTTGAAACAATCTAAATAAATCACTGGGTTGAAACAATCTAAATAAATCAGTGGGTAGAAACAATCTAAATAAATCAGTGGGTAGAAACAATCTAAATAAATCACTGGGTAGAAACAATCTAAATAAATCACTGGGTTGAAACAATCTAAATAAATCAGTGGGTAGAAACAATCTAAATAAATCACTGGGTAGAAACAATCTTGAGGGCGCGGTGGCTGAGCGGTAAAGCGCTTGGCTTCCGTACTGGAGGTCCTGAGTTCAAATCCTGGTGAAGGCTGGGATTTTTATTTCGGGATTTTCGTTCGCCCTTGAGTCCACCCAGCTCTAATGGGTACCTGACATTAGTTGGGGAAAAGTAAAGGCGGTTGGTCGTTGTGCTGGTCACATGACACCCTCGTTAACTGTGGGCCACAGAATCAGATGACCATTACATCATCTGCCCTATAGACCACTAGGTCTGAAAGGGGAACTTTACTTTCTTTTTTAGAAACAATCTAAATAAACCACTGGGTAGAAACAATTTAAATAAATCAATGGGTAGAAACAATCTAAATAAATCACTGCACACCTTTCCTGAACTATTCTGCAATTTGTTTATATGATTAAAAAAAAATGACTTTAAAATTAAGAGATGTTTACTATTAAAATAAGTTTATTTAATAATTATTTTTTGTTGATATGCATTTAGTATGGCTGTAGTCTTTTCGGATCCAACCTTGTAAGGAGTTTACTAGAAGTTTTGGAATAGGGTTTGGATAAAAATAATAATGCAAGTAACTATTAATGTGACATGTATAAAATTCTTTGTTATAATGTATATAAGAATTTGTTTCACTACTACTCGGGGCTGTGAAGTTTTGATTCAGAATTTGAACTTCTGGACACCAAATCAAGTAATTAAATATTTGATACTAATGTTGCAGTCTGTGATGTTGACTTATAGACTAGGTGTCTGCATATACCTTCTGGTTCAAATGAAATGGGTGTGCATTGCGGTTAATACAGACTCTGCAGGTCCACATGAAATGGGTGTGCATTGTGGTTGGTACAGACTATGCAAATAAAAATCTTAAACTTTTGAAGTAGGCCTACACACTTGATACACATCAGAAAGCGAACAGAAATGAAAACTCTACAGCTTACTAGTCTCCACCACAAGAGTATAAGAGGCTACTGTTCTTCCTTTGTTATCCACGGCAGTGTAAGAGCCCTCATCAGACACCCTCAAGTCAGTCACAATTAAAGAATTGTCCTGAGCCAGAATGTGTCTGTCCCCACTGACTCCGGTTCCATTCCTGGTCCACCTGACACTGCCAGTGATGTGAAGTTTGTACTCAATCTTCATGGTGACTGAGCTTCCAGCAGTCTTGGATAACGTCTCTGGATCTGGGGAAGTAAAGAAACAGAATGGAAGATACATTGTAACTATAACATTCTTTGTGGTGCAGTAGTCAAACAATTCAACAGAGTTTCAAGAATAGCAACACATTTTTTGTTATATCTGTTGTCTCCTTTGTCTTTTCATAAAACTAATTCAAAGCATTAAAATGTAACTCAGTAATTATTATTATTCATTTTAAACAAGGCATTGCAAAACATTATATAATCATACTTTAAATAATTTATCATATTTTTTTATGCTAGTAACTAATCCTGTTTAAATGACAATCAAATCAACATGACAATCAAATAGTCTTCTTAATTTTAAAAAACAAGAAGTTTTTGTATTCCCTAATACCTTTATATCTTCAACATATTCAATTTAATGCTTTACCTCCCTTTGACAATTTATGTTATTGTTCTTAATGTAAGTGTATACTTAAATCATACATTTCAAAACAAATATCCTGAAGAGTGGGTCCAGCATATTGAGCAAGTCAATTAAAATTTCCAAAGAGTTTTGCTATCTTCTCTTAACTAAATATTTTAACAACTTACTGTAAAGATTTCCAACTTGTTTCTTTATTGTTTCCTCTAAAGAATATGACAACAAGTCCAGGTGGTGATAGGTAATTTTGCTGGGAAAATAAAATATTTTTTTTAATAGAAAAAAAACCCAACAAGAATATCATAAGAATAAAAATAATTATAAACCTAAAAACTAATTATTAATTTATAATGTATACATATAAAATGTAAGATGTTTAGTTTATTGTCAGTATACCACATAGTATAGTTTTTAAACAAATTCAATTGTCATGATTTTAACGTGGAAACAATGTATAGTGGTGAAACAATATTTACATCAATAAAAGTGTACACTATTGTTTATAAAAAAGACATGAAAAATGTTGATTGATTACTTTCTCCTTTCAACATCCTTAGAGATACATTCTTCAAAGTCAGTGGCCCAACCACAGTATGGATCATACAGACACAAATCAATCTTTTTATACTTCTTACAAGTCTCCACTGACAACTGACCCACTGCCATGTCAGTACCAAAATAGATTGAGGACCCCTGCAAGAATTATTTTTAGAATTATTAATTTTAATTAAAATTGAAAAAAAATATATAAATATTTCAAAAACAACTACAATGTTATCAAGAAAATGTTATCAGCTAAAATGTTATGCAAGTCTTTATAGAGAATTAACGTACATGAAACACCAATTGCCAAATTGATCTCTGGTCATTGAATGGTACGTATGTGGTAACTATATATGTTTTTGGTGGGTCTAATTCTGTTAATCCAGCCCATGCAGCTATCTTGTAAATAATACCATTGTCTGTGAAATTGAAAAACAAAAATTTCAATAAAAACAATTCTGTTTCTAAACTCAAATGTCAAACTAAACTTGTATTTAGGGTAAATGAGATTTACAGTTTCTAAAGTGCATCTGGTTATTAAAAAGTATCAGCAGAAGTACACATAGTGCAATAGAGTGATTTCCCATTAAATCCAGCTGCTCTTCATACTGATTAGGCTTATAAGTTATAAGCTGATGACAACAAAACCCCAATCCCACTATTTAGATCTGGACATTCAAATAAATAAATTTAAGTCTTTACATCTTTTTCTACTGAATCTTTTAATTTGCTATTTCATAAGGGACAATTTTTAAGTTATTTTAAAGCCTTCAGGCCAAGCCAAAGCTCCAATGAAATAAAAATCTTTTTCATGAAACACTAAATCAAAACTTGATGGTTTTATGATGTAATCATTTTCAGTATGTTATTTTTCCTTAAAAGTGGCATTTTTATAAATAATAATATTTATTAATATTAATATTAAATAATATTTGAGAGAAAAGTTTAGACTAATTTTTATTTCCTTATTGGGAGTTCTTTCAAGCGCCCCCCCCCCAAACATCTAAACCACTGTGGCATAAGATGTAAACATTTTTTTTTCTTAGATTTATGAACTGATTTTTAAAAATCTACTCCATCTCTTGTAACATTGTTTCATAACAGACAAAAAACTGTGACTGGCTTCCAATAAATTGAAAGTCAATGAATGCTACTCACT
This sequence comes from Biomphalaria straminea, assembly GCA_021533235.1. Lineage (NCBI taxonomy): Eukaryota > Metazoa > Mollusca > Gastropoda > Planorbidae > Biomphalaria > Biomphalaria straminea. The sequence continues at coordinate 54,351 of JADKLZ010066522.1, read as the reverse complement.
TGTGGCAGTAAACAAAACCAAATCTCTAGGTCCAGTGACATTTTTGACCACCACCAGTCTCTGCATGACTGAGTTGACTTTGTAAAATATTGGCCTTCCCAGAGTGTGGGCAACTGCCTTGTCCATCAACATAGACAGTCTTGAGATGAAGGGCAAGAAGTCAATGGAGTAACGGGCATTTTTACCAATAGCTGAACACTGCAAGAGCAAAGACATACAAGTTTAGAGACAGCTGCAGAATCACACTTCATTATTACTACTATAATTATGTTATGCAGTTTTATTTCTCTGTTTCATTTCTCTCACCAATCACACACTCTTTTCAACTAATTCGTAACTATGAACTAGGCTTACATCAAAATTTATTTATATAAATATTTTATAAGCCTACAACTAAGTAGGACAGTAAGTACTAACATTGCCTGGTCTTGGGGTAGGCACATCACCAGGTGGCACCGGCAGCCATATATACTGTTTTTCTTTTTGTTCTTTAAAAGGAGAATCAAAAGCTTTCTCAATTTCAATCAAAGTGAAGCCACATATTGCTGAGGCTGGTAAACCATTTCTAGAGACAAAGTGATAGGATTAGAAAATTTGTTAGTATTTAATTTGATATTTAATTTAATTATCAAACTTTTAAATTATGTGTGGAAATTATTCCATTTTTAAATGAATACAATTACTGTTTAATTATTGATTTATAATGAACTAGTCAACCGGCGGCATACCATAAGCCGCTATTTTGCAGGGCAGGCCTTAGGCACTGCAACATATGCGACCGCAGTGGGTCCCGCACTTTCTTTGGACCCGTGCTAATTTTTAGGTGTATAAATTATTAAATTAAACCATTTTATAACATATAACAGATTTCTGCGGCCTCTTGATTTACCAGGAGCCCCTGGAAATCTCCTGAAATGTTATTAAATATAGGCCTACGAAAAAGGCCTGGAAATCTCTGGAAATTATTAAAATCTTTTGTAAAGTAAAAGAAAAGTAAAAAAAAAATATCCGGAAGAGAATTATGCTATTTTGCATAGACATAAATAAATATAGACTGGCCAATAAGAGATGTTTATAAAACATAAATTTGTGCATTGCAATTGTGTGTACTTTATTTTATGTCTATAAATTGTGTTTAATCTCTAAGACTGAAGATCATGCAATTTTTTAATTTTTCATAATTTGGAAATCCAAATTCAATAGTAGATATACATGTTTTCAAATTACATGAAGTTACTTCCTTTTTCCAGTCTATATTTAATTTAGATATGTCTATGCTATTTTGTGAATGAACATAGTGTGGATTTGGATACGCCATTTTCCATTCACACCATGCTGCGCCATGGGATCTTCCCATTTACTTGTTATAAGTAAAGCCGAATGCGTGAATTCATGAATAAAAATTCAATGAATGGAGCTAAAGATTGCTAATTGACCTTAATTTACACAATATTAAGAATAGAGTTGCACTCATGTAACAATGCTTTAGAAAAACAAATTTGAATGTTAATTTGATTAAAATATGAAATGAATGGACTATAATTAGTATGTTCATGTGCTAAAGCATTAAACTATCTTTGCGAAGAGAAGTTCTATAATCTTAGAGTTGAATTCGAGTTTTAGATCTATATCTAGATCTAGGAATAGATTATAGAGAGATGAGTTACCTTTTGTAATCATGTCTAATGAACAATGAACAAATGTGCGTAATTTGTGATATTAATTAAAGTACTTCTAAAGTGAAACCTGAGAGTAGACTCTTATCATACTGTGTATTGTTGTTCTAGTTTCAATAGTCTTACTACACAATAATGTGGAAATACTTTTTAATATTATGACAAATTGAGAAGAAGAGAATTATATACACCACTTTCATTCACAAAATAGTGCGGATTTGGATACACCATTTTCCATTCACACCATGCTGTGCCATGGAATCTTCCCTATTTACTTCTTATTTGAACTTTTGAACTTGTGACTTAGAGAATTATATATATAGATACAAAATGTGGTACTTACATATTGGTGGTAAATAATCCATAAAATGTATCACCATGAAATTTGACATCCTCTGTTAAGTCAAACAAATACAAAATGCAAAATAAACAAGAAAAGATGCACTCTTTCATAATAGGAATTCTATTTCAAATCATACAATTTTTAGTAAAAATGATATTGATATTTGCTGTACTTTCAAATGCAATGTAAAAAAAACCCAAAAAACTCACGTATTTCATCAAAGTAATATGGATATTCTCCAGGAATGGAACAATTCAAACGAGCCTTAGAGAATGACACCCAGATGTTTTTCAAATGATTGGTTCCACCAAGATCATTCTGAAATAAGCATTTCACATACAAGACTTTAAAAAGAATGATGCAAAAAAAACAACAACAAAAGAAAACTAAAAACAAAATAACTCTCAATGTTATTCTTATATGATGGTCAACAATTTGGTAAGGGTTAATTTCACTTAGCTAAATGCATCGTGTACTGTCAGGAAATTCTAAGACATTTTGTGAAAATCTTAAATATTTTTTCATTTTGATAGATGTACGTAAATCAATTCATAAAGTCTTCAGCCAGATGTGATCTCTAAACTAATGTACCTTGCAAACTCTAGCTACACGTGAATAAATCTTTCTTCCACAATTGGAATATTCAGCTGCTTGTTCACGGAAGAAGAAATAGACATAGGGGCCAACATCAAATGATCCCACAAACTGAGGTTCTGGTACAAAAAAAAGTGTTATGATAAATATTAAGAATTTCATCTATTCAAGTAAATATACATATATATACATATATATTTATAAATATAATTTATAAAGTAGGAAAAGAAAACAAAATGTAAACATTTTTAAAAAAGATTATACAGACAAATATCAACTATATTTTGTTGTCAAACATAACCATTCAACCAATCAAATATTAGACTTAGGTCCTCCCGTGCCGTTCCCCGCATTGGGCGGCAAGCTGTCTCCAAATATTACCATTTAACAAATAAAACAATACCATTTAACCAATCAAATATTAACATTTAACAAATAAAACATTACCATTTAACCAATCAAACATAACTTATCAACCAATCCAACATTACCATTTAACAAATCAAATATTACCATTTAGCCAATCATGCCTAGAGCGCACTGTGCGCACATAGTCTGCTTCTAAGGAACCATCTTTTCTGTAAGTAGGTAATCTGGCAATGATGGAATCATGTTTAGAAAAATCTGTGACTGCACCAGCAAACAAAGCAGGGATACCTCCAATAGTTCCTTTCTCTAGCAAAATACAAACATATTTTGTTAATATTAAACCAGATTTGGAAAAAAAATATGCTAAATTCTTGTTAATATATATATATATATAAAAGTAAATTCTTGTAAATATAAATATTAATATAATTAATATAATATAATATAAATATTATATTAAAAATAATAAAAACAAAGATTTAATATAAAATACTTCTGGCAATACAGTACATTGTAATGTCCTAATATTTACAAATAAATAGAACAAGCTATGATATTTACAAATTATTTAATTTGAAAGGCAACAGAATAAAAAAAAGTAATTTGTATAAGTAATGTACAGTAAAGTAAAAAAAAAAAATGACTTAAAATAATGACTAAAATAGTAACAACAAAAATACTTGAGAGTTCTAGAAAGTTTCAAAGACAAACAAAGTTTACCAATGAGAACAGCTGTGACATTATCATTAGGATCAAATGGACATATACCAATGCCAATACTTTCAGAGAGTATAGTGAATCTGTCATTTTCAAACTGGTAAAAAAGAATAGAAAAATAAAAACTAGAAAAAGAAATATAGGTAATGTATGATCTTGTCATACCATATTTTTAACTTCAAAGAATAAGATTTCTTTTAAAAAATAACAATACTTGTATAAAATGTAAGAACAATTCCAAAGTTGTACTCCTCCCCCACCCCCATTAGTCGCTCTTAAATTTGTTTTTAAAAAGTTGTTCTTCTCCCCATTTTTTAATATTTTTTTTAAATGAAAAAAAAAAATTTAAAAAAAAAGCAACTTATGTAATGATAATGAAAAAAAAAAGTAGCTATTATTTTGAGTTACCTTTAACTGATAGGCTGTAGGGCTGTATGCTCCAGTAGCACACATGTAGAAATCATTGGCCATGGTAGAATTTCTCACTAGATATCTGACATGGTTCTGGCAGTCCAGGTTCTGTGGAAATCCAACTCATATTCAAATGTTTCATTATATAAAAAATATCAGAATCACATGTTTCTTTCTATATAAATATATCAAGCATATTCATATTCTCCTTCTTCCCTAGTGCCATTACAGCAGAGGTTCTCACACTTTTTTGACCTGGGGACACCTTTATATAGTCAAAACTTGCCACAGACCCCTAAGTGAAAAAGTCACATAAATGCATATTATATATGTAAGAAAAAAAATTGTTGAAGAAGTGTTTAGTGAGATAACAACTGTTTGTTATTTAAAATAATTAAGGACTTGAAGTTGATGAGATTTTATGAGTGTATTTATACCTGTCTCAATAAGCAAAAATTTTGATTCAGTTTCTTTTATCTGGGATAAGGCTCATTCTGGAAATGAATCCATGTTGTACCAAATAAAAAAAACAACTGGAAAGCAGGCAACTTCTTTTTAATGACCCATAATGCAGGCTATAAAATTTAATATATTTTTATAACCAGACTTTGGGGTCTCCTTCTCTACACATTGGTAACGCAAACATGGAGGAGATCGTAGACCAAGAAGCAAAGATGGCAGGACCCAACTGAGAAACAGAGTCTAAGGCTAAGTGACGAAGTACTGTTGCGGCTATATGCTTCACTTTGAGTCTAAAGGATTAAGTCAAGTAAGTCGTCTTTAGATTATCATCACACCATTTAATTACTAGGGCGCGGTGGCTGAGCGGTAAAGCGCTTGGCTTCCGTACTGGAGGTCCAGGGTTCGAATCCTGGTGAAGGCTTGGATTTTTATTTCGTGATTTTCGGGCACCCTTGAGTCCACCCAGCTCTAATGGGTACCTGACATTAGTTGGGGAAAAGTAAAGGTGGTTGGTCGTTTTGCTGGCCACATAACACCCTCGTTAACCGTGGGCCACAGAATCAGATGACCTTTACATCATCTGCCCTCTAGGCCACAAGGTCTGAAAGGGGAACTTTTTTTTTTTTTATTTAACTACTGCTCCCTAGGGTTATTGGAGAAAATGCATTGAAGACGTAAAAGTTACCTCTAGCTTTCCATTGATTCTACAGGCGAACACACTCTCACTGTTAGCCCGGAATTCTTGATTTATTCTCTAAATATAAGAAAAGAACAAAAAATATTAACAAAATGTTTTCTTTAATATAATTCCTATAACTATATATAAATATATAATTTTTAGACTAATTAACAGAGCTCTATGGAATTGGACATGCCACTTTTAAAGTATTAGCAGAGACTTACCCGAGATGCAATCTGAATATCATTTAAATGCAGACCAACAAGACGGTTCCTGAAACAAATAAATAATTATCTTTGTTAAACATTGGACTTTGATATCAGACAATGTGTTAGTGTCTTTGTGTTGGCAGACAGTCTCAAGAAGGAACTCTTGTGCAGAACCATTCTAGGAGCAATGTCAGTCAATAAGAACTTGAGTAAGAAATATGTATCTCAAACTAATTTCCACTCAATGGCTGCATAGGTCAGAGACTGTCATAACTGCTTTGTTGTGTACTTGTGTATGTGTACTTCTTTTACGTACACCTATTTCTTTACAAATAGCAAAATAAGTAATTCCCCCTTTTATTCCAACTACAACGTGATTGTGTTTGGGATGAAACCATTAAGGTTAGTAGAAAATGGGAGGGGGAGGCACAAAATCCGAGCCCTTAATCACGTCCAGACACATCAATCAAATCCCTTGGGGCAGTTTGTCACACCTTTTTCTCGGCACCATAAAGCTTCCAGGGTGCGTTCAGAATAAAGGTCTTACCAGCATGACAGTGCTAGCAGTCTCTATGGTTCCCATAAGGCCAAAGTGAAAGAGCAGGGCTCTAAGGCAGAGTTGGATGCTTGAGGTTTAAAGAAGCTTAGCAAGAAAACAACAGGCGATAATAACGAGACAATGTGTACAACCAAGTCCGATTCAAGAGATGTTACATGGTTCAACTTCAGGGAGTGTTGTTACATGGTTCAACTTCAGGGAGAGTGTTGTTACATGGTTCAACTTCAGGGAGAGTGTTGTTAGCCTACATGCTTAAACTTTAGGGAGATTCTTACTGCAGTCTTATATGTACACATTGGGCAATAATTATTTGAGAAAAAACAACAACAATATATCAAGTAACATAAGAAGGCATCGAGAAGTTTATTCGTTATAAACATTTTGTACATTGTAGATCATTTAAAGTAAGATGTCTACTGGACATCACTGAACGGGTAGACTTAAAGACTTGAGTGACTATGTTCTAGTCGCACAGGTTATAACAATAAAAAGACCACCAGATAATTAAGCTTAGTTTCATACTCCTTAAAGACTTGAGTGACTATGTTCTAGTCGCACAGGTCATAACAATACAAATATCCCCAGAGTATTAGGCCAGTTCCTGGTAACATGACACCCTCGTCAACCAGAGAAACAGATGAGCCCTTACAGGTCAGAAAGTGCTACTTTTAACTTTATATACACTATTATGACATACAATACTGAACAGATCGAACTCTATAAATGCATGTGCGATTAAGCCTACCGGTTCGATCTAAGCATTCCTCCCCCCCCCCTTTCTCCATTTCCAAAACTCTCCAAAGCGAACTGTGAGCCAGGCTCAGAATATCCTCTGTGACTGTGGCCCAAATGGTCGATAATGATAAATGTCTAGGAGCTTGATGGGTTCTTCCGCAACCAAAGCACGCCCTGCAAGAGATATCTAGCTCCGCGATTAGTGAGTCTGATGAACTCAATTGAGACCCAGGCGGAAGAAGAAAAAGACATTTCCAAGAGAGAAGAAGTGCTTTAAGAAGTAGGAAGGGGGGAGCTTTAAGAAGTAGGAAGGGGGGAGCTTAAGCTAGAACTTTAAAAAAAAAAATCGAACCCCCCTCCTTTTTCTGTTTACTCAATTCTGTGAATCTAGGACAACAAATACATGAGAGAGATGATACAGGATGCCCGGAACTACTGACCAGGGCCGTGACACTGCAAGCGTTGTCACGTCAGGACATTGTGTAAACATAATGTGGTCATTTTTGTTTTCTTTCGCGGCCCAGTAACTGGTTGCATTCACTTCAATCAGTGGCCAAAATATGAAAGTACCATATATTTAACTAGGCTTGGCCTATTTCGATGGACTATTCACCCTTTTTGTTTCGAGTAGGGAGGTGAATGGTCTAACACGGGATTACGTAATGATTGTACATAGGCGTTAGATCTTATGTTAATGGCTAAAAGCTTCTAAGAAAGTACAGTGTAAGTATACTTTAGTTTTGTATCTTATAAAGGGATTTGGATTAATAAAGCAAATCGTTTATTCAGTGCCTAAAATGTTTAGTTTTTGAAGTTACTTTTAAAGCATGGAATGGGTTGCCTGAAAGCAAGCCAGGAAAACCAGTGACTTGGCAGAATTTAAGTCATTGGTTAATATGCATGACTGAATGCATAACGCGTAGAACGTAATCATCTTCTTTTTGGAAGTAACGCTGTATTATAGGCTATAAGATAAGAAGACTACTTTAGAAAGGCCGGTATATCCAAAGAGGTAACAAGCAAAGCAGCGCTCGTAACAAATGAGTGAAATTAATATGATTTTGTCACTGAACTTTATAAACTACGTCTAGACAGGTCAGATAACGGCAATGAAAGCACTAAAGCTATTTACAGATAATTTAGATTACTATATCGTGTGCAGTCACTAAACAACACTATCTTTGTGGGAAAGAAGAGGAAACCGTGTCTCATATTCTGTTTAACTGCCCCAGACTTGCTGATCTCCGCCTCGATGGGTCTGGGAAACCAAGAATTCTCGACCTGTATGGTGACGCCTACGCAAGACAGCAGGGTTTCTGTCCAGGGCTTTTGCAAGAGAGGATTTAAGCCTCTCAAGCCCTAACTCGGAGTTTGATGAATGAATGAATGAATGAATCTTCAGTGATAATGACTATCTGTCTTTACAAATTAAAACCTTTAAAAAAAAAGGCCCAAGCATGTGGGCCTGAAGTGGCTTAGATAGGGTGGGGGAGGGGTGGGGAGAATTAGAAAATCTCCCCGGGCCCCCAAGTGAATTTTTTTCACATTAAATATGATATATTACGCATTATGCAGGCCCCCCAAAGAGATCAAGCCCCCGGACCCCTAAATGATGGAAAATTCCTAGCTACGCCCCTCTTATAGAATCTAGCATAACAAAACGGAGAAGGATGTTTTCCAAAAGTTGGTCGCTACCACGATGGAATCCAATGCTGGGATCAACAGGGCTGGGGTATTGTGAGGCAAGAGAGTGATCAGAGAGAGGGAGGGGGGCCTTACGATAATTTAGCGTTCACTCCAAAGTTCATCCCTCTCATCAGAGCAAATCAATTTTATCTCTCCCTGGGACAATACTTGACCCCTGTCCACCATCGAGTTGGGGACTACTTGAGCTTCTATTGCTATTTGATCAGCGCCATTGCCCACGGGCCACATCTCCTTGTGGGGCAATTCATTCTTGAGAAATACCCCCCCTCTCCAATTGCAAGTCAGTTCCATGACTATTTCCAACTGGATTCATTCCCGTGTTTGTCTGTGTGACGGCTCTAAATGAACAGTTGATAAGACATCATTAGTATTCATCTTAGGACTAAGTGTTTGCAATGTGAATCCTTAACATTTATAAACCCTTATTCATTTATACATCAAGTTAAGTAATACTCATATGCCTATTAGTCTAGATGTGTTTTTTTGAATTCTTTAACTAGCTACTAAAGGTTATACAACCATGAATTCTGTTGGCTGCTAGGACATAAGGAGATTGTTTAAGACCAACCAATCTCTTGGTAGGCTGCGAACAGACTTTGTGAGGAAGAAGCGGATACAAAAACTTTGGCTGCTCACACGTCATAGGACACAAAACATAAAGGGATCAGAAGAGGATTGGATCACGTGAGCACATTTAAACAAGTGTTTCTTTACGTTAAATAGTCTATGAAGTATAGACTGGAAATATGTAAGGAGAAACCCTTAATGTATGAAGTAACACAACAATAAATCAAGCATTCAAACCACTGCAATTTAGAGAAAGAAGAGTTATTGAGACTGAACGTGATTAGAAAGCTCGCCACTAACATATAAGTGCTCGTCTAAAGAAATGGGTTTCATTTTTTTCTTCCTGTCTTCAATAGACTCTTCCCAACAGGTTTAGTAAATAATGTTCAATTTTTTTCTTATTACAACTATTGACACACATTTACATCAAGGAAAAAAATGTATAGTTTAATTCTCCAATCGAGCTAAAAGTTCGGAAATAAACTCGTGCTGTGTAAAAAAAGAAGAAAGTATTAAAATTTTCAGAAAGATAAATTATTGATTTTTTTTTTCCATTCAAATTTACAGTTAAAGCCCAGTGTACCCTTTATGGGACCCAAGGGAACTAACATTTATATTGTATTTTACTTATTACCGAGTATCAGTTATATCCCTTTTGCCACCCTCATGCAAATAAACAAGACACAGACTTTAATTTCAAAGTATGCATTAAAGAATACCTCTAGAATTCGATATGCATTTGTTACCTATTTCGTATTAATTACGTGTACATATAATTAATATAGTCCTAAAACATGGTAATACATTGAGACTGAAATAATAATAATAACAAGACTTGTCTTCGAGTCCGAAGATTAGTGAGAAATGCAGTATTCCCCGTGGCTGCGAAGCCCCAGCTGTGACCTACATATTTTGCTACACCCATTTCAAAGGAAAATGGAAAATGCAAGGAAGAGATTACTATTCTACCACAAGTGATCGTGATGTTTATATATATACATATATTTAGACTAGTTACAAAATGGTGACAATTGACAAATAAACTGTGAAGGTTTAGTTAACTATACACTAAACCTCGCTAACCTATTTATTTTAAAATGATTATTGGTGAATTATTTATTAAAGTGTGTAAACAGACATCTGTGTATCAAACAGTTAGCCATGTGTTTAAACTCAATACAACTGAAGAACATGCAGAGAGGCGGGATGGGTTCTAATGTAGAACACAGTATCCACGACGATGAAGATTGGTCAAGACGTATTGATTAATATATATATATATAAGTGTATGATAGAATGTATGAAATCATTCTATGAAGTGATGACAAAAAAATTAATGTGAAATGACTTGGAAAAGACAAAAAAAAAAACAAAAAAAAACGAAGAATGATTTGTGATTAGATGTCTGTTCAGATCCAGATAACAGATCAGTCCGTGTGGAATGATGCAATCACCCAATCAACGAATTCTCTCTCTCTCTCTCTCTCTCTAAATATATATGTGAAAATGTGACGTTATTATATTATAAATAAATATTGAAAAAGGGAAAAAACCCAGCGTGTGTTAACGTGATCACATTAATTTGTTGGGAGGCACATTCAGTCGAGATTTCTGGAGAGACAAGTTACATCTCCAGAGAGTAGCGCTGAACAAGAAGCTTGGACTCCAGGGAGAATACAGTAACAAGTGGGGGGAGCAAAAGAGTGAGGAGAGAGAGAGAGTAGGAGAATTGGAGAGAGGGGAAAGGAGAGAGAGAAACCGTTGTACATTAAAAAAAATAGTGCTCATATGCAAATCTAAATCAATGCATATAATTATTTCCGACAGAATTTCAATGACAATTGCTCCTTGTAAGAGATCTAAAGTGAGGTCAAATAGTCGAGTCATAGTTTTGAAGGCAGAACAGTTTCCAGTTTCCTCCAAACTTTTCATCGTCACAGAGATTTCAACATGCACACATACACAGACTTAGATTTCTTACGTGTTCTCTCTCTTTATCCCACACAAGGAAAACGTTTTTTTCTCTCTCTCTCTCTCACACACACACAAACATGACTTCATGACTTCCACCAATAGAAGAACTGTTTTTTTTGTTCCACTTGGCTTTTAAATCCCCATTGATCTCTTGGGTTAAATATAATTCCACGGCACCCCATCCGTTCCCGCCCCACTCCTGGCGGCCACTCACTTCTGACATGATTTCGGATGAGAAGATTACAAGTTAATTCGCCCAAAGGCACAGGTTAATGGAAACATTGGTGGCGACTAAACAGCCAAACACACGCAGCGGACCTAAACACATGCAGCAGAGTTAAACACGCGT
>JADKLZ010066522.1:32441-42990 GCA_021533235.1 Biomphalaria straminea | reverse complement strand
AACATTTACTTTTAGTGAAAAGGACATACAATTATTTGTATCAAGGCTATATGCCTGTCGTCACTGGCATACAAATTGTAACAAAATTTCAAAGTTGAAAGATAAAAACAGCTGATAGAAACTAGTAATAGAAACAGTTGATAGAAGAAAAAAAGTGATGCAAACAGCTGATAGGAACAAGTGAGAGAAAAGACTGATGCAAACAAATGCTAGAGGTAGCTGTTAGAAACAATGATAGAAACAAGAGCTAGAAACAGCTGACAAAAACAAAGTGATAGAAACAGCAGATAGAAACAAATGCTAGAAGCAGCTGATAGAAATAAATGACAAAACAAAGTGATAGAAACATCTGATGGAAACAAATCCTAGCGGCAGTTGATAGACACAAATGATAGAAACAAGTGCTAGAAACAGCAGATAGAAACAAATGCTAGAGGCAGTTGATAGACACAAATGATAGAAACAAGTGCTAGAAACAGCAGATAGAAACAAATGCTAGAGGCAGCTGATAGAAATAAATGATAGAAACAAGTGATAGAAGAGCGAAGCCAGGGATACAACAGAAGAATGCGAAATCATTCTTATTCATGACTTGCACATATCTTCAAGTCAGCTGATCAGACTTGGATTTCTTTTTCTATTTTTTAAAATGCTAATCAAACAAAGCTGGGTTTTTATGGGTTTTGTCTTCAACATCTTCAGCGTTTTGTTTAAACAAAGAAATGTATTTCTCTCCCCCCCCCTCACAGGGGAGGACACACACACACACACAGATTTCGGTGCTGGCCTGCCGCTGTCGGTACTCCCCCCCCCCACAACTCGATCGCGTTCCGTAATTTTGAAATATCTAATTTATCCCCCTCCCTTATTCTGTTCGTTCCACTTGTCCGTGACCTTTGTTTAGCAAGGACTCCCAGCATTGTCACGTGATCTCTTGCGAGCAGAAGACCAAATCCTCGTCTTGATTGTCTTTCTTAGGCTGCATTTGTTTTTCCCCGTCAACTTTGAGCGCATATAAATCAGGATTCTGTGCATCGCTTCCCTACATGCGAAAGTAACGCACACTGTTCTAGAACAAGACAAATAGTAATCAGATAGAAAGTAAGACACACCACACTGGAACAAGACAACAGACTTTGACGTCTACTTTGGTTGTTGAGTAGAATCAGAATAATAATAAAAAACATTAAGCTATGAACATCCTCTCTCTTATTAATTGACTGTTAATATCAAATGAAAATTAAATTTGTTAACAAGTAACTAAAAATAAACAAATTTGACTTTAAAAAATTATTTATACCTTGAGTAAGATGCACTACACTTTGAAATTAACTAACAAGTACTACACTATGAAACACACAAACAAGAGAAGAAATTATTGATAAATATTTTCAATTGCAATTCATGAATATGGTGTCCATTAATTTTTGTTTAAAGTTTGTACTTTTTATTCATGACATAACAGCAATCAAATGTATAAGGTATTCTATATTTTCATTAGAATTTTTTTTTTTTGACATTTTAAATTAACAAAGAAGACAATTATGATATCATAGTCCTCATAAAAGTATTACCAATTTTTAAACATATTTTATATTAGGGTCTTGAAGGGTAGTGTGACCTGATTGTCTGGGGCAACTTCAGAGGGAAAACAACAACAATAATACCATAACAATAACTGCGCAGAAACGTGACTATGCAAACAAAGATTACTGGCGCAGAAATCTCAAATCATTGAGTTGTCTCTCCTGGGTTAATATGAAAATCTCTGATATTTATGGATTCGCGCGCGCGCGAACATACTATTTAGTTGAAGTATTTACTGAGTAGTCCTTGAAAACAATAACCAGTGACATAAGTACAGGCAACTGTTTAACATTTACGGCTATAGCATAATTTGTGTCTGCTAGGAGTAGATATATAGTGAAGTACCTACCAGGTAACTGGTAAAATAAAGGTCAACAGGTAGAAACAATTGTTTTACAAATAGTATGCAATTTCCGAGTCGATCTAAATGTTAGCCAGTCACTGAACGCACACACAGTCACACTCATGGGGCTTCCATCCAACCCAAAGTCTCACGTCTGGTAGGCGATACGCTCCTGACAAATGATCTCGACCATGAGAGTGCTAATGAGGTGAGGGGAAACTGTTGCTCAAGCTTCAGCCAGGTAGAATGGACCCGGTGAGACTAGCAGAATGGATAGTCTTGACTAGCAGCCGTAACGAGACGGGACTATCAAGGCTAGTAGCCGTAACGAGACAGGAGCCACTGGTCCATTATTACAAGTCACATTTGGGAGCCATGGTGTATCCCAACTTCCAACGCATCATTTACAATTAGACCTCTCGCCGCCTCGCTGTCAAACAGAAGAGGAAAGTGAAGAAGAGAAAAAAAAACGCTCCCCAAAAATGTTGCGGCGCCAAACAGGGGCCATCACGGCCAATTACCACGTGAAACATGGCTACAATGGCCCCCACGACCAATTACCACGTGAAACATGGCTACAATGGCCCCGGTGAATCCTCATTATAGGCGCTTCACTGTTCACCGATTCGACATGGAAATAAGAACATAACATCTCTCTGGCTTTTTCAGAGCTTCATTAGTGTACTACGAGGAGGTCTGTTTGGCTAGTTCCATGAGATGGCTACATAGTCTACTTATTTTTTTACTTTACAACTTCTAGTTTGTTTGCTGAATTTGTTCCATCGAGAATTCTAAATTTTTAAATTTTTCTATTTTTAATTTAAGACGTTTTGACGTTTAAGGAAGGAATTAAAAGTTGTTTTATTTTTAAAGAAATAAGTTAAAATCATGCACAATGAAAATTTTTACTGAGCTGTCACCAATAGTATTCACCGCTTGATACTAAACCATACAAATTGATTTCAGTCTAAACAAAATCTAGTTCAGTAGAATAGAAGCCCACGCTTGTTATATCCAGATGACGATGTGCTTCCAGTGGTGGAGGTCGAAAGAAAAGTGACCACTACGTATTAAATAATGACCAGACAAAAACACAAAGGCAAATTGGGAAATCACTTAAACCAGTTGTGAGAGCGTGATCTATGACTTATGTGGATTTATGCCTTCCTTTTTATTAGTGTGTGTGTGTGTGTGAGAGAGAGAGAGAGAGAGAGAGAGAAAGGAGGGAGAAGAGAGAGTAGGAGGAGGAAGAGCGTGCAACGGAAGCGGAAATGAAATTGTGGTAAACTGAGGCCCAGGCTAAAGGAAAGAAGAGACACGGAGAAGAGATGGAGAGATAGACGGAACACGTTTTGTTTACAAGGAAACAACTCTACTAGGAGAATACGGTACTGCTTGTCATGATTTCTTGAGAGAGAGAGAGAGAGAGACAGAGACATGAAGGAATTAAAAACAAGTTTCCTGCCTTTCATTAGCTCAATAAAAAGGTCTTCCCTTGAGTCCCACTCTAGGTTACTATGGAGACAAATCAACATGGCAGCCTAAGATTTCAAAAAACCCTCTACATATGTATCGGTTAAGTGGACGGACAGCCAGCGTCGGCTTTTAAGTCGCTTTTTATAAATAAGACCTACATGTAGATCTTTATTGATTGCAAGTCGAAAAAAAACAAACGACCTATTGGCTCAGAGGAAAAATGATCAATGACGTCATTAGTATTCAAACTGTTCGTGAATTGTCAGTAAGTTTGCAATGTAGTCAAATGCACCAATACTAGTACACTTAGTTTCAGGGGCGGCCCTAGCAGTGCGCGGGGCCCAGGGCGAGCGTCATGTGCGGGGCCCCTAGCCGTAAAGGTAGACTATATAAAAAAAATATATATATACACCATCTCGCTAACGGGCTAATCTAATGCTGCAACAATAACAATACAGTATGTTCGCCTTAAAGCTGTGGGCCTTATTTTTGTAACAAAACATAGAACATTACGTAGGGTACTGCTGGTTTACTATTGGCCGCTGAAGTACGTTATATACTGTATTTTAATTGTTCTGCATCAACAGATGCAAATAAAAAAACACTCGCCACTACTAATAGTATGTCGCCTCTCTCACTCTGCTAATTGAAGCCAATAGGATGTTCTTTAAGAATAAAGTGTTCTATAGGAGTTACAGTGGTCCATTCACTTTCGAAGACCCGACTTTTTCGGAAAGGCTGTATCACGTTTTTTTTTTTTAAATAATTTATAAAAACAAGGTTACAAGGACAGTTTGTGTGGGAACACAAACTCAAAATCTGCCCCTGAAGTGGTCCACCCAGACAGGTAAAAAAGGAGGTTTCAATATTTTCAGAAAGAACATCAGAATTAAATTCTATCAATGACAAATAAATGACAGAGTAGAATGGAGAAAGAAGGTTGACAGATCTTGTGTAGTGCCCTAGTGAAGTCTATTAATTACTTTACCACATTATGACACGTGATATGAAAAACTACTTATTAATTGTTGTTTTAAATTATGCCCAACTTATATGCATAGGCTTACTAAATAGATTTTTTCTGTGTAAATGTAGTAGTTAGTATAACAAAACTTAATTAAC
Organism: Biomphalaria straminea; assembly: GCA_021533235.1. NCBI lineage: Eukaryota > Metazoa > Mollusca > Gastropoda > Planorbidae > Biomphalaria > Biomphalaria straminea. The sequence continues at coordinate 38,462 of JADKLZ010066522.1, read as the reverse complement.
TTAGCAATACAAATGTCTAAAAAAAAAAAGAAAAAAAAACCAACGTTTTCATATAAACCTGTTTAAAAAGGGTAATTAATTATGAATTATATTATAGAGCTTTCGGTGTTTGTTAACATTAATAATGAATAGTTGTAAAAGTGATGTATTTTTCTGAAAGAAACTGCTTGCATAAGTGATTTAAAAATTAGATTTTTCGGTTTTAGAAAAAAAAAAGTAGCCGTTGCATCAGAACTTTGAATGGTCTTAAATATTATGATGTCGGATTTTCACTAACTTTTCTAGTTTACGAGATCTAAACGCAACGGATGGACGGACAGACATTCCACACAAAACTAATAGCGTCTTTTCCCCTTTCTGGGACCGCTAAAAATACTCCCGCGTTTTTTTTTTTTTCAACACGTTCACACAGTAGCCAATTGGAAAAAGAAAACGTAATATGTCATGCTGGAAGCTGATTTGACGAAATAACTGTATAAGTACACCAACTGGTGATACTGTTTATATCCGAAAAATATTATACGTTTATGAAATTAAATAGCTTACTGCGAAAAGCTGACATTTTCGTGCGGTCTTAGAACGTATCACCAGCGACAGTCGAGAATACACCGTACAATTGTTTAGTTCTTTTCAGTGCTTTTTTATTATAAAAAAATAATGGATTGCCTAATGTTTTAACTATAAATAAATAAATAATAAACGCTAAAATTCAAGAAAATTAATTTTTTCCCCACATTGAAAAAAGTGAAGTACGCCGTACGACGTGACGGTAAAAAAAAGCACTGATTATTTTCATTAAATAATCAAGTGGTCAAAAGTTCCATTATTGTTACTACAAATGTATTTTTCATATACAATTTTTCATAAAGCAAATAGTAGTTCAAACTTTTTCACTACGCGTTTTCCAAATAAAATCCGATTAGACGTCGAAACGATTAGGAATGGTTGCTTCTACTTATGTGTTTTTATTGTGAACGTTAAACGATGATAGCCTCTAAGACTCGGCTGGCTTTACCGAAACAAAACGGTATTTCGAAATAAAAAATGTAATCTTAAATAGCAATTGGTATATTTGGTATACTGGGAAAATATTGAGTAACAAGTCCTTGTTTATGAGCACTCATTTAGTTTTCGAAGTTGGTGACAATAAAATCTCCCAGCGCGGGGCCCCCCTCAGGCGCGGGGCCTGGGGCGGTTGCCCCAGTTGCCACCCCCTAAGACCGCTACTGCTTAGTTTTGACCGGACACATAGGTATGTAATGTTAACCTACCTTGGGACTCTGATGATCGTTGTTATGCACTGACCATTTACTAATATGTCGGACGACAGAAACTCCTCCTTACTTCCAGAGATACTTATTGAAACAGAAATCTTATTTGTGAAATAAAAACGTGTATTTCCTAAACGTGTAATCACGAAAATACACACAAACACATAGTAGTAGTAGTATTAATTTAATTTCAATAGTAGATTCACAAATGTAAAATTAATCAACTTGAAAAAAAATTCCTCACCGACCCCGCCTAATGTATTCCCCTTGTTTAAATACCCCCCTCCCATTTCATTTCTGCATCTGATGAGAATTAACTTGTTCTTCTATTACAGTCCAACCATTTTCTACATAAGACGGAGCGTAGAATGTTCATCAAGTCCATGTGATAGTACTAAAGACATTCCAATCTCTACTATTTGCGGTATGAGTACGTAATCGTATTAACACAAAGCTAATTAATTGTAAACTTTATCCTAAACTATAAGACCTTGACATAACAATAGTGTCAGGATCTTCGTAAACTTAATTTGTTGTCAACATCTCATTTATTTTCAACCACTTCACGCATACATAACGCATACATTACGAGACAGCAAAATTGACCAGTCTGTGTATTGGACAATAAAGGTCTCTAACAAGACTGATGATTAACCTTGAGACTTCTACAAGACAGCTGTCATGTCCAAAAGTTCACGCAGTCTGCACAACCAACTACACTCCCCCTACCCCTTGCAACGTATTTTAGGACTATTCGGCCTGTCCAGGCTCAGACACCAGTTCTTACCACAGGGTCCTAGATGTCTGGGGCTGACAAGGCCCAGTGGACTTTTGATAAGAATGAACAAGAGACTCGTGACATCTCTTGAGTATTGACCCAAGAAAGATTCGTATCCATCCAACTTATGAACTGATCTATTGTAATAAATCTGTCAAACTGACCATGCTTGGACAGGTCAAAGAGGTTGGGGCGGGAATGGGGAAACACGAGGAGACGGAGTTATACTAGTTTGTGAGTATTTCACTAGACCAGCAAGCTCTGAAGATTGAATGAGAGCTTATTGTTTTAACTTGTTCTGAACGTCTTTCATTTATTAGAAAAGAAGATCATCAGCAAAATAAAATAAATACTATTCCTCCTTTTAGCTTGCAATTTCTTTATGGTTTCAAAACGTAGGCCCTACACTGGGCGGAACATGAACAGTATTTCAAAAAACGGCTCTAACAATTTTCCAAGAATTTCGATAGTTTATGTATATCTTTGGGAAAACAAAACACTAGCTAATCGGCTCCATACTGAAATCTGGTATGACCGTTATATTTTTATCTAAATATAATAATCTTAACTTAAACTTGGCTTTCCGAACACGCTTTCAGCGGGTCTTTACGCACTCGACTGCCACATTTGTTTCTATTCAGTTGGACTTCGTGAACAGTTTACGCACCATCTTATGTGGAACTGAGCTGGACTGGAATAGAAGAACCATTATGTCTATGAGAAGAACTTGATTGTGCAAACTCTGTGGAACGAGTACCGATACATATTACATACATATATAATTATTAATTGACTTCTGATCGAGTTTGAAACTGAAACTGAAATAAAACAAAAATTAACCAACTGTATCCGTAATTGTGTACTTTGAGATGTGACGTGGCCAGTGGAGGCACCCTAGTTATTTTTAAAATGGACACCAGAACATAGAGCTAACAAATGCACTCTCCTTTTCGTTGCTGCCAACTCTTATTGATTGCATTGTTTTTATCTCGTTACGTCAGGCGGCGTTTTTTTTTTTTGGCGGGAAGGAAATATGAATGTAATAAATCGTTTTCACTCATATTTTTTTCTTTTCAAATGAAAGGGAGGGAATTAGAAGTTATGGGCCATAACTCGTGTGTGACAAGTGTGTCAATCGTAAAAGATTAACTGCCCGATGGATCTTTCCACGAAAGTTTTTCACTAAATCCTTCTAGTTTATAACCATGGCAACCACTTGACTCGGGTTTTCCTCATAAATCTAAACATTTTTGGCACAAAAAGTTTTTTGTCAGATCATCCGATCTTGATTCTGTATTGGATGGGATGCAGTTTTTCTTTCAACACCCTCATCGCTCAAAAAGTATTTACTGAGACACTTAAAGTAGTGAAGTATTTACTGCAACATCTTAAAGTAGTGAAATATTTACTGAGACATCTTAAAGTAGTGAAGTATTTACTGCGACATCTTAAAGTAGTGAAGTATTTACTGAGACATCTTAAAGTAGTGAAGTATTTTCTGCGACATCTTAAAGTAGTGAAGTATTTGCTGCGACATCTTAAAGTAGTGAAGTACTTACTGCGACATCTTAAAGTAGTGAGACTTCTTAAGAAGGTTGTTACGTGTTCAGTGTTTTCGAGAACTATGTGAATGGGCCACGTGATTGGTCATCAAACAAATCGCGTTGACCCTTTCATAATTCAATGTTTCCACAAGTGCCAGAGAGCAATAACAACAAAGCTTATATAAAGTGTAATTGTATCAATTAGGTTGGATCAGCTCTGCAATAATATGTAGAATTGACCTGGAAATAATAAACCTGTGCGATTAGAAATAATATGTTTTACCAATTATTTTTTTTCTTTGGGGGGGGGTAGCTTTTAGCTTCCTCAATGTGCCCTGATCGTATCACATGTCTGGGGGAGAAGGGGGTACCTTTGTGAATGTTTACATGATCGTTATTAAATGCATGCAAAATATAAGGGGGACTAATTCAACTTATACCACCACATCTGTCAAGTACGATTTCTTATCCTTGTTAACGATACCATAATTACTATGTAACAAATTAATTAATTTTAATGATTCTTGGGTAGTGTCCGGGAAAAGAAATAATTGTTTAAAATTTCAGCTTAATCCGAGGTTGGCTGTGTGAGAAATAACATGTACAAACTTTTTACCAGACAGACAGACAGACAGAGCGAGTTGATACAAGCTTTGTAAAAACTTAGAGATCAAGATGACCAGCAAGATGTAAAATAGGTCTAACAGTTTCGTTTCAAAATGGCGGCTCACGTGACCGGAAGAAGCAGACTAAGACAAACGGGGAAGATGCAAAGAAATTTATACCGATTAATGCAGAAAACCCAGATTTAAGAAAAAAAAATGTAGTGGGCCAAAGCAGAGGGAGGGGGGGATAAAGATCGGACCCCTTGATACCCGGATTTCCGGGTATCGTGCAAAATTGGCACTTCTGCAAGTAGACAACATGAGAATTTATTCAGATGAAAATACAAACTTTGTTATGAGGTGCGAGTTAGCTTTACAAATAAATATTTTCTCTCTTTTTTTTTAAAATCTAAATATCATTTGTAGGCTTATATGTGTGACTAATTAGATGTATAAGTGCTACCTAATATAGTGTACGTGTTCTACTTATTCAGGTGTATGTTTGCTATTTATATGTATTTATGCTACCTATTCAGATTTGTGTGCTACCCACAATTCACCTCTGCATCTCCCCCCCCTCTCTCACCCCTTATCGCTTTCCTTTGAAACCTTCAGACGTTCCTTTAGCCCACCCGCCCCCTTTCCCAACCCATCACCTCTTTGGGGACTAGAGAGACAGCTTGAAAAGATTCTAATTTTCCAAACTAATTGAAATAAACGAAAGATAAAAAAGCAGCAGAGCAAACCCTTGCGCCAGCACTAGCCTCGGGCCATAAAGCTTTCCACTGACACTCGAACACAAGTACGGAGCGCAATTTTGTTATCTTCAGAAGAAGTTGATTAAAAAAAATATTCCTGCAGCATTAAAGTGAGCCACTATCAATGGAGGACGTCAGTTGTGGACACACTGTTGGCCCCTTTGAATTGTCTCGCGCTGGGAGTTTCAAATCACTTTATTGCTTAAAGAGAAATTTATTTTCTTTTTATTTCAGTGGGGTTTACGGTAATTGCCTCACTCCAAGAGCTCTCAAAACTTTTATTTAAAATTTAAGTTTATATTGGCAATAATACGGTAAGTTTTTTTTTAAAGGAGATCGTTTGCGTTTAGGAAGAAAATTAGAGAAAGAAATGTTGCTTTAGTATTTTCAATAGATGAAAAAAAACAACCCAACAAACAATAAAAGTTTTGTCGTAGCACTGTTGTTTTATTTTGGTGACATTTTTGTGTGAGTTTTAAAACAAATCAACAGCAGAGGTGGGAGAGTAAAGACAGGAGATGGAGAGGAACCGAGAGAGGGGAAAAGATAAGGAGAGAGACAGAGAAAGAGTAAAATAAGGAGATAGGTGGAGAGAGAAAGTAGAATGAGGTACAGAGAGGGAAAGAGAGAGGTGAGGGAAGAAGAACGATAGGGGGGGAAAAGAGAAGGACTGAGAGAGGGGTGAAAGGTAAGGAGAGAGGGAGAGAGAGACAAATAAGGAGAGAGGTGAAGGGAGAAAGAAAGAAGAGATGAGGGTCAGAGAGGACAGAGATAGAAGGGAAGGAGAGAAGAGAGAGGTAAGGGAGAGAGAACGATAGAGGAAAAAGGAGAGGGACGGAGAGAAACAGTGAAAGAGATCAAGAGAGTGGAAAAGTGGTTTCAGTGTGTGTGTGTACCTAAATCTAAGTTACATATTTTTAAAACCTAGAGAGATCACCAACTTATACAAATCATCCAAGTGTCTTAGTCACGGGTGGACAGTCAGCTTAATGAAGTATCTTCTAGTCCACTACGTACACACGAGTCTAGGCCCTTATAAGACACCAAGCCAAAATAAAGGATCGC
>JADKLZ010066522.1:12433-28103 GCA_021533235.1 Biomphalaria straminea | reverse complement strand
AACCCACACGAACTATCTGGGTATTTTGTTATGCATCACTTAAAACCTACACGAACTATCTGGGTATTTTGTTGTGCATAACAAGAGTTTTTAAGAATCTGTGAAACAAGTAGTTGCACATGTCTAAAGATCTTCCTATCGACGTCCACAGCGTACAGTATGCTTTTTGTTTTTAGTCCCTGATGGTATTCAATAGACTTCATAATTGTAGGGCTTGGGCTGACGACCTACAAAAGTCTCACACACACACACACACATACACACACAAGGCCATTGTTATGTCACAAACACACATTCCCACAAGTACCATGCAATAACAAAGTTGACATTCTTCTCATCACTATCATACCATCATTACAGCACGCGCTCCTCACTCCTCACAATAAGACTTTTGTCCGCAATCTTTTACCCGTTTTTTTTTTTATTACCTCCCTCCCTCCTCTGTATAAAAAAATCATTTTTTCAGTCTCCCCCTCCCCTCTCTACCTACCACCCTCCTCCTAGACCTCCTTGTCTCTAACACTCCTCCCCCCTTGCTTTCCTTATTATCGACATGCTTGGTGCAGCCACGAAGGCTTTTGGGCCCCCCTAAAGTCCCGAGTAGTCTCCCCCCACTTCCTGGACGGCAGAATAAACAGCGAACAGGTCGTGCCGAGAACTCGTCATATTGTGAGCAGAAGGCAGCCGCCAAGTCCGTACGGCCCGCCTAGAGACCACAATGTAAGTGTCATGACACTAATGCGCCGCTATAGACCTTCTCAGACCTGACCGAGTGGAAAGAGCGGTGAGTTAATTCCAGACATCCAGGGACGGGACCGAGCCACATTTCTGCAGATGGAGGTAAACACATCGGGGGCGGGGACATGACCAGAAGTATTTGTTTTCCTACAAGTAGCCGAGATCTTACCACGCTGTGTGGATTGGTGTGGTTTCGGAACATGTGCCCACGTGTGAAGTGGTCAAATTGTCAGTGAAGTGGAGACATTGTTGCGGCGAGTGTCGAATGAACGAGAACATTTGTTGTACGGGAGATGAGAGAATGTACCATTAAAACCAGCATGGTGGAGAATCGAATCACGTGACTGAGATAGTGTCAAAACGAGGGTTGAATGCAATGTAAACTAGTTGAAGAGCTAGAGAGTGACAAATGAGCAAGGTTTAATTGATTGATAAAACGTGTAGACACCTTGGAGACTGAAGCAGCTTGTCATGACGTCCAGGTGTTTATGGCATTGATTCAAATATAAAATCTCACTAATGTAGCATAAAGGAAGAAAAGGGAAAAAAATGGGTGGGATGGTGGTGGTGTACTTGGTTGCATTAATATCCCAACTGTTTATTACGTACAATTGCTAAGAATAAAAATACTTTTAAATGTGTATATATCTTAAAAATATATATTAGAAGGTTTTTAAGTAAAAAATATTCTGCTTTGAAAACAGTTTGACCAAAATGACATGACTGTATTATTTCTTTATGATAATATTTCAAAACAATACATTAGGCCAACTAATCAAATACGATTTTTTTTTTAATAATATGTTTTCATTTAATGATATATACAGAATTCGAAAAGTTGCCATAGTTACAGTGTAAACAAATTTTAAAAAGGTAGTCTCAAATCACCTTTTTCTTAAAATAAAACAACAAAAACAAACAACAACAGCAACAACAACAAAACAAAATACAAACTGAATAATGAGGAAATGTTCTATATTTACTTGACCTGAAAATATGCAAGTGTTTTAGACTGTTGAAACAATAAGCTGTACACTACAACAAGTCTTGATATTTAGACGTTAGCAACTATGCACTAGCGTTAACCAAAATACATTTAGTATCCAGAAATGGCTTGATAGAGCGTACAGTGAGAAGGGAGTCTGTCGTAGGACGCCCTGCTAGCAGCTACCTGGAAGTTGTAAAAATAACATGTAGCACTAACACTTGTTCTAGCCTTTAATATTTACTTTGGCTTCCAAGACTAAATAGCTCAGTAGTTCATGACCGTTAAGTTCGACCTGCTATAAACATAGTGAGGCTCTTTTGGGAGTCTTCCAACAGAAATCGGAACTCATAGTCGCACAAGTGAGTTCAATGAAGTTCATATATTTATGTATATATTATATTATATATATATGTATATAGACTGACGTGGCAGTGACTTGAATGCTATTATTAGATAAGGAATGGACTGCATCTAGTTATTTTATTGGCCAGCTCGATGTATTTATAAGGACGTTTATAATGACAGATGAAATACATGTGTAGACCAGATGGTGAAAACAAGAATATTTGAACGAAATGATGGAACATACACTTGCGTCTCGTGATTACCTCTGTAGTTTAGTGCAACGCTGAGATTGAAATCCTATTTAAAAGCCTCAAATAGAAAAAACAAATCGGAACTTTCACTTTGTCTCTATTTTTCATAAACCTGAATTTGTGAATTTTCCCCACAAGCGACTCTATTCGAGCTTGGAAACAATTTATTAAACAACTATTGTTCTTATATTTTGAAATATTAGTTATGTATGTTTTGTGTACTGACAACTTATGCCAGATTTTAGAAAAGTACCTTTAGTCAACCAACAATTTGATGATTCAAGACAAATTACATGATAAGTCCACGTGACAGATCTAACCAAGTGTTGAAACATAACAATTAGACATCACTTTTTCTTTTTTTAGAACCGGCCAGGAATCGATAACTCGTGCTTCTCTGTAGTGGCTATATTGCCAAGATAATAAATGACTTGAGGAAACACGTGCTAGTTTTCTACCTACTAGACTCGGCAACCTTTTATTAAACAACTATTCGACCCTTGCATCATAAGATATTAACCATAATACGAAAAATATAACCAACGACATAATTACTAAGTACACAAGAGTTAAGCTACTTAGACATCGCCACCAACGATACCGCCAGAGACGATACCGAAGTTTCGTACTGTTTCAATATCTCTTGTCTCCAGCGATTACTAACTTCATCATTACGTTATCTAGATTACTATTGAGAATCGATTCTTTATGGATTCAACACAGGAACGCTTAATAATGTTTGCATTTTAGAAGGTCTCGTGGGTTCTCAACAGATCTCCAAAAAATGCACTTTCTCTCCCACCCCTCCCAAGTTTTCCGTTTCTCCTTTAGAACGTAAAAACACGTTATCTTATGGACGGCATATGCACGGCAGACTGTATTATTTTGTTTGGGTCAAATACTGTTTTCTATGACACTATTTACTAAATAATACACTGAAGGTATGAAGAATGTCTGACTACACCACAAGTCAGATACCGGAATCTAATTCCAACTGCCTGCCCCCCCCCCCCTTTTCTTTATTTGACCTCAAGGCATTACTGAAATATCTAAGTCATTTGAATCATTCGAATTATCTTTTTCTGTCATGTATGTCATGAGTAGACTTTCCACATCCCCACATGAAACCATATGCAGACATAAAGCCTTTTTTTTTTCTCCATCTATGGCGGGAATAATTCGTGCATTCCAGATTCAAAACAAAACGTTGTGTTGGAGCATTAGTGTTGATAAGTATATGTAGTAACGCAATATGTGTGTATGTTAGTGCTTCTGAGGAGAGAGAGAGAGAGAGAGAGAGAGAGAGGAGATGATGATAAGGCAGAAGGGAAGGGGAGGTTAGTGTTATATTTCCAGGGGTGCAACTGCATCCACAACAAATCTACCCAAAACATTTACGCAGCCTGCAAATCTTCAGATGTTTTTTTTTTCCTTTTTCTTTTCTTCTCTCCCACCCGCTCAATGTTTGAACATAAAAAAAAAAGGAAGATGAATGTTATTGGGGTGACAGAGCTCCTTGGGGTTAGCGAAGCCACCTATTCAAGATTTCGAGACAGCAAGTTGAATCAGTGCTTGCCACTAAGTTTGATGTGCGTGAGAAGAATTAAGTTCAATTATAACGAACACACGAACAATAAACAAAAGTCAGTTAAAGAGGAAAATGGGTCGCATATAGATGTTTTAACTACACAAGTTCCCAAGGACATAAAATATATAGCTATTTCTTTAGACCTAGTTTCTTATTTTAAAAAAAATATTAAATATCCTATTTAATGATTCACGGATTTCTCCACAGCTAAAAAATAATAGATGTAGATCAGCCAGGTCGATTGTTTTACACTGTAGGATTACGTCGAGATAGAGTTAAGAACTAGAGCTAATCAAACCATCCTTTAGCATCTTTTATACCGCCATTAACAAAAGTTAATTGAACTATTCTAGTCAGTTTACTTGACACATTAGAGAAAGTCAAATCTTTTGAGCTTAACAGTGCATGGTAATGAGGGGAAACAACAACAACAAAGCGCGAGCAATTGTGTATCCACAATCACGTGGTTAAGATTAAATTAGGTCACTGATACCTAACAACCTCGTTCCTGTTATGCACTGTTAAATAAATGTAATATCCCCCAGAGCTCGACACTTGAGAAATACTTCGATATCTACGAACAACGTAAAGACGTCTGAACAAATCTCGTTATTCTCTTTGGAACTCAAAAAAAAAAAAAAAAAAACGTCGTGAAAAGTTCACCAAGTTCCTCCCACTATCCCAGCATTCATCATGTGTCATGGCAACAGACGTGGAAGTTGGATTGGTCTGCTGTGACATCATGCAACAACTTGACGGTCCGATGTTACTGACACGACATTTGGATGAGATTACAGGCCACACAAGAAGCCGGCTCCCTGTCCATCCACTCCAATGTCCACTTGAGTCTATCAGCGAGTGTAGTCAAGGTACTCCTTACAGTTGTAGCTTCTATCATCTACAAGTTTTGTTTGGGGTCAGTCAGTGGACATTGGTGTCAGTGGACCACCTAACAGAAACTGTACCGTTTGTAGTCGAAAACGTCCATGCAGGAAATAAAATTCAAGGAACATAATTCAGAAACTTCTTACAGCAAAGAAATTTTTCTCGTATTCTGAAAATCCAGAGTGAATGTCGGTCAATCAAATTGTTTCGTCTTTTAATCCGTGTGGTATTCTTATTCAGCCATCAAAATTAGTGTTGGATAGCCATGCGTCAAGGGTAGAACATTGCTCACAGGCCGTATTTTGTGAATTACAAATCTAAATTTTGAAATCCTTTCAACAATGTTAAGTAATAAACACAATTTTTTTTAAAGAGTTCTGAGTGTTTGGAAAAAAATGTACTAAATACTTTAAAAACAAGATTAGAAAGAGAGTTTATGTGATACACAAACTCAGAGGCGGCCCCCGTCGGAGTCGGATCCCTGTCAGATCCGCCTATTCGCAAGATGTTTCGGATGTTCCTTCTACGTTGAAAATAACTTCTCGCTGGACGACGGAGGATGGCGAGCAGGGTATAAACCTGCCTTATCTTGATGTTTGCGCACTAGACTGTAGTTCGGATTTATCCTTGGTCCCTGGCTTAATTCCTGTATGCTCCCATCCTTAAACTATAGCAATATTTCTGAAAGAACAGTAAAGGTTAAATCATATTTTCAAAAGCCTATAGTGTTCTTTTTATCTAATGACGGACAGACCAACGAACAGACAAAACGCACAAAAATATGCTTCTTTCATTCTAATGGGGGCACTAAACAATTTTTTTTTTAAAAATCTGATTTAAGAAAAAAATAAATAAGAAATTAGTTTAGAATCATGTCATTGCCGGGCTTTACGCTAGTACACGAAAGTCGCTGCTAAAAGTTCATTTAAAAAATATTGCGTGATATCTATATATGAAAGGCATTTCTTATAGTAACATTTCCTCCCTTACATTTACGTAATTGTTTTAGAATTGGTGTTTTGTTATTAAAAAATCGCTTGCATAATTTATCTTATAAATTAAACGGTTTGCTTTTAGAAAACTAAAAGTAGCCGTTGCACTTAAACTTTCAAGCCGCATTTAATGGTGAAATAATATTTTTCGTATCTCTTCTAGTTTTGGCGCTCTGAGTGTGACAGACGGACAGACAGACAGAAATTCATTTTAAAAAATGTGCGTGATATGTACATGCCAAGGGCATTTCTTATAGTAACATTTCCTCCCTTACATTTACGTAATTGTTTCAGAATTGGTGTTTTGTTATTAAAAAATCGCTTGCATAATTAATTTTATAAATTAAACGGTTTGCTTTTAGAAAACTAAAAGTAGCCGTTGCACCTAAACGTTTCAAGCCGCATTTAATGGTGAAAAAATATTTTTCGTATCTCTTCTAGTTTTGACGCCCTGAGTGTGACAGACGGACAGACGGACATTTTGTACAAACCTAATAGCGGCTTTTCCCCTTACAGGGGCCGCTAAAAAACAACAATGTTATTCATGGGAAAAAACTGCGTATTTAAATATTATAAGATTTATTCCCCTTTATCTATATCAAATACAATTAATTTTCACTAATCATTTTTTATTGTTCCTGATTTGCTAGGGACAATGCAAAGTTACATGCCACAATGGAAAGTGTGAACATAACGTGTACACAATGTGTACCAGACAGAGTTGATATAATCTTCCTAAAGTTGATGGGGTAGGTATATTGTGTTGAAATAAACCAAGCCAATTGTTTCGTTCAAATGTACAACTGAAACAATTAACTTAACCTACTTTTCAGAAACATTTTTCTCTAATGTTGACCTTCCCCTACTTTAAAAAGACTTTAAAGACAATTCTTTTTCTTCTTCCCTGACATCCGGCGCGGTATCTACCCAACATTCCATTTGGTTGTTAGCTATTTTATTATTTCACTAATATCTCCAGTGCGTGCTCCAGTCTCCTAAGTGTAAGACACGCCCTCGCCTCGCTGAAATACGCTGATATGAGGGCGCATTCCGCTCCCTTTCTCCCTCCGACACCTTGGCCTCCAGCGCGAGTGCCATCAACAGATAACTGCTCAACAAGACCAGCGCCCCCCCACCCTACCCCACCACCCAGTTGGCGAGGATAAGACTAGGGGAGAAAGCACCAACAGGGGCTTTAAGGAGGTGGTGAGGGGGGTAGAAGATGAATGGATGTAAACAAACATCTGCTACATCGGGGAACTCTCCAGAGGCGTAGACGAAGGTTTAGGTTTGCGGGGGGTGTACTTTGCTAGTGTCAGATAAACGGAGGGGGTCTCCCCCTCTCTGGACACACTGAAGTAACAAAGTGATGACACGAAAACATTTCAAACATGGGAACAAATTACGTTTACATTGTAAGAATGTGTACACAAACTTCCCACAGCTAGTACACAAACTTCCCACTGGTACACAGACTTAAGGGTGTCATTTTTCTCTTTAGCAAATAAATAGTCCAATGAGATCTGGAAATACAAACATAAAAGTGTGACTTTATCGTGAATTTAAAAAGGGGAAAAAAAACCTTGGGACAAATCGAAATGTCTTGAATTTAAAAAATAATTAGATAATACTGGACGTAGTAGCCGAGCTTTAGGTTTCTAAACTCCAAATATTTACTTGATATACACTGGGAAAGTCAAGGCTATCGGTCGTTGTGCTGACCACAAAGACAGAAACAAACTGAATCTGCCTCCGTAGATCTGAAATAAGTCTGAAAGGCATAACTGCCCTTGAACTTAAGAAAAAAAAAAAGATAATTCATGTTCAAAATGCATTGAATGAAATGAGCACATTAAGTTCAGTTTCTCATTAGTTCAATGTTTCACACAGGCCTGCAAACAACACAATGGTATATACTGCGAGACGTTGAAGCCTTTTATCACACTTCTAAGCAAGAGAACAGCAGAGAGCTAACATAGAGATTGCATAATGGCAGAGAGCTAACATATAGATTGCATAATGTTCGGTCATTGCTATCACCAGAGATAATTCATCAATGTCCCCCCTCCCCCAGGTTATCACTATCAGATTTGTTTCTGCGGTCTGGCCCATCATTATCGCTACCTTCCCCCCCCCTCTAACTTAACACGAAACTGTCTCGTGTCAAGATGACCTTAGGCACATCATTTGTAAAGATCTTATCGAGTAGTCAGTTATGTCCCAGGAATTATGTTTCATTTTCTGGACTTCGATCCATATCGCCCACTTGCTCTCGGTCCATTGTCCAGCAATCGGTGAAAAGCAACAGGCCGATGAACATTTCGCTAACGTGTTCCTCTTTCTTTTGATTAATTAACATTTCGTTCAGTGCTGAGGGGAGGGGGGTCAAGATAACCTAGGCAGGAGAAATTCCAGATATTACAGCATCAGAAAGGTCACGCTGACCCAAACGCTAGCCTGCGGTTACTTTCAAATACATTTCTCCCCAGCGCAGCTTTTTTTTTTTTATTTAAAGTCTCTAAAAGTTTTGATTATGTCCAGCAGGTTATTTAATTACGGGCGATTTCGACCGCCCCCATGCCCCAGGACAGTGACACCCCGGTCAACAAGTTTGCAAGCAGCTCATCAGAAGACATTAGTCATCCAGCACTACTTGCCTGGCTCCCGTCTCTCAACACTTAAGTCAATACATTACAACAGAAGCAGTCTCTAATGAAAGCAACAGAGAATCTTGACAGCCATCTCTCTAACAGGAACAAATTTGAAATCCCTTCTATATACATAGATCCGTATCCGGTATATAAAAAGGAAAAGCATACACACACGCAGCAAATGTGTAGGAAATTTAAAAAACAAACAAAAGCTTCGAGCGATGTTTTCTATTATAAAAACTCAACTTCTGTTCCAGCTTTATTTGTATACACAAAATTGCGAGTCACAAAGTTTCGTTTCGTTTATTTTCCAGTCCATGCCTTTTATGTGTATGGCTTTGACCTTCCTACATTAGGTCAACATATTTCCATTAGAATCAAATGGACTTCATTCACCAATCGTAAACAAACAACATGATAATATTGATAGAACAATGAAAATAAACGTGTAACGTGACAGCCTTTATGGATTACGTAATTTGTTTAGAAGAGACAGAAAATCACGTGGCTAAATGTTGTTTGTTTACGATTGGTGAATGAAGTCCATTGGTATAAGTTCTCTCCTATCAGGAAGCAATAACCAGTAAATAATGAGCTGGTTTTCTTATATAGGCCTGGCCTATATATTTATTTGCATTGATTAAACAAGAACCGAAATAGTTTTTATTTTTTATTTATTCAATTCAATATTCCAATAACTTCTTATAGTGGACAACTATTTAGTTAAACTCTACATAGTAAAGTCTCAGTACACTAATGAAAGACATAAACAACAGTAATCACACAATCAGTCTGGCTTACACTGACTGGCAGAACTAAAGGCCAGGAGTGAGTAGCTCGCAAAACGACAAACCGAGAAGCACATCATGGCAGAATGCAAGTCAGAAATTAGATCTACATATGAAATAGTTTTATTCTTAGTTTATAATTATAATGAATTTAAAATTAAAAAGTAGTGTAAATTGTATAATTCGTTAGATCTAAGCTCGACTTAACTCCCAGACTTGATAGTTAACCCTACAGTCCCCTGGCTTCAGAATGTGTTATTAGTCAAAGAAAATAGAAGCTTAACTTGTGTCCACTAACTTTTTTTTTGGCTGGGGGAGAGTCAAAGTGGAGAGCCGAATGTGAAACTTTTAAAGAATAAAGGATTCTCGTAGGCACTCAACTGTGTAGCACATCGAAGTCGCATGTAGAATGTATTGTTTATTTGCTTATAATCAGAAAACATTTGTTGGCCTTCTTCAGTCGTAGAGCGACTATGGTTCATCTAAAATATTTAAAAATAAAGCAAAGAAAAAGTGTTTGTTGCTGTTCCTTTCAATAAATTAAAATCAACCATTAAAAACAACATATCTAAGGATTTTTTTTTTCAATTTTGTTTTTCAATTTTTGAAACTTCTGTCTTCATCTCGTCTCAGTGATATCAAAAAGCCTAGACGCTTCCGGTGATCCCGGATGTTGAACGTGATCAGGGTTAGCGACACCTACCGGCAGACTCCAGGAACGTGCAAATGATCTCCTGCAAGGACACATTGCATTTATTAGCAACAAGCTAGAGTGGAAATTCTGAAGAGAGGAAAAAAAAAACACCACACGGGTAGGTGAGGACCTACAGATCTATAACTTAATATAATACAAGTGCAGGCGTTTGTTGTTACCCCCCCCCCCCTTTTCTTTTTGCTTGCAATGTTCATACCAATAGTTCATTGCGAAATGAACAACACATAATGTATTGACTTGGTCACACAGTCATCAACTAGGTAGTCAAGGTCGTCAAAATTGAGTGTTATGTAACTCTAATACATAGCACATATTCCAATTTTGTTTTTCTTTATTTACAAATAAAAACAACTGAATAAAAAAAATCTTTAACTGGCATTGAAATCACATCTCTCAATAGTTGGACTTCTACTTCAGGTTAGGTTTCATCTGTCACGTATATCTAATTATAACTCATCATTTGGTTCAGAGTTTGCCATAAATCTCACTAACACACATACACAAACGAGAAACATTACAGGCTAAATAAAAATCATCAAGAGCCTTTTTTACCAAGCTTATATCAACTCATTCTGTCTCTGTCTGGTTACAAACTGTGTACACGTTATTTCTCTCACATCAATTCTCGTATCAATCTCAAACTTGGCACAATTGTTTCACTGGCATAGACAAGACAAGAGCCAGTAAAATAGAAAGTAACAAATTAGTAAATGAATTACTGGTAATCAATTATTTTATTTGATACCAACAAGGGAAACTAATCCTTCAGTATTCACAGATATAACTAAATTTGTTGGGTTCTGTCCCCTTAAATTTTTGTTTCTAACTAATCCTTGAATCAATACAAAAATTCCAATCAGTCAATTAATAATTTTGTTTCATATCGAATAAGCGAAATAACTTTAACAATACTATACAGTTTTGAAAACTATATAATATGTCATTTAAAAAATATTTTCTTGTTTTATATTTGGCATACAATGAATCACAAATCTGCTGCACATGTTCCCGTATATCATTCAAATCATTAGATTTAGAAAAAAAAGGGCGGTGGGGTGGGGAATGAGAGGAGACGACAACTAAATGCAGTCATTGTGTTCTAGGAGTGAGAAGGTTCGTGTAGGGAAAGAAAGAAAACGAAAAGACTATCCTCCTGTTTTTTTTTTTCTTTAGACCAGGCTCTACATCTCCAGTCCTTCAACTGTCTCTCAATCTCGTACATTCAACGAGGCAGAGAAAGATTATCGCAGAGTTAGCTCCCTTATACAGCTACCTCCCATTGCCTACACCTAGGGGTTTCTAAGATTTGCGATTCTTTGTAAGTCTAGTGTGAAGTCTAGTGTTAGGTCAGGCATTACAGGGAATGGCATGCCGACAATCTGATCCTGGATTGGGGGGGGGGGGCGCTCTCCAGGGAACAAAAGGTTGTGTAAGAGAAAGGCCAGTCGTCACAATTATGTTTTATATTCACTGCTCAAACTGTGAGAGAGGGGGGCGCGCAGGAAGAAAACCAGTCTCTTGTTTTACAATTATCCCTCTCACCCAGAAAGTACTAAAAAAAAAAGGTTGAGGTGGGTACGAGAGGGGAAATGATTAAAATGAGAGTGACGAGGTATTGATGAAGAAATAACCTTTTCCCAGTCTAGGGAAGAGGTCGACTTGGGAATGAGACCAAATAAAAAAGCAGGAACTTTGAAAGCACCAAAGCTTCAGTGACGATTAACCTCGGCGTAGTGGACAGAGAAAAACTAGGGGGGCACAGAGTTCTAGTGGCTAGAGATAATTATGTTTTTAGAGGGGATTTACAGTCTTCAATGACTAGCCACTGCCCAGTGAATGGCAACCGGTGGTATTTCAATGGACAGGGATCAAGAATTAACAACTATTTACATTACTCAGTACTCGACACGTCTGAATTCCAAATACTGTCACAAGAGAGATGGGAGGGGGGGGGGGGTAAGACCAAGTAAATTCGGAAAGGGGGGGGGGTTGTAAGACCAAGTCGGTTTGGGGGGGGGGGGGCATATGAGAATAATAATCGTTCATATGATTGGTCAAAGTAAAGTAAACCAGATTGGAAAAAAGAAAAACTTAAAATTTTAAAGAGCAGTTAATTCTCCAATGCCACTGCTAGATCGCTAGCAATATATACTAAGCATTTGTGAACCATCTGATGTGAGCAGCAATCATCAACGAACGACCAAAACATCTTGTTGAGATTGGTCTTCTAAAGGGACCAGTGTTTCACGGCTGTTCCCCTGACTATATCACGTATCGCATTGAATCAAAACACTCACCCTAATTAAAAACAAACTTGCGAACTGTTTGTTTTCGTTGGCTTGGATTATAGAGAATCAAAATATGACTTATTTTAGCCATGCTGCTGCTGGTTTATGAAGGAACATACTTCATATTTCAGAAGCAAGGATTCTATTTAGCCAATAGCCTAATCTACAGTTATGGAATATACCAGATCTACTGTATTTTCGCACATATACCCTGCATACGCATATACCCAGCACAAATTACAAAATAAGTAAAATCAAAATTGTACAACCCGCAGCCTTATATACCCCGCATGTTCAGAGCGTGACATGTCGTATACTACCGGCACATAAAGTACTGTCGCCGTTACTATTTGCTCTCTTGAGGTTTACAATGAAATGATCATAAAGCTTTCCAATGTACATTTAACAGCCACACAACGAACTATAGTAGGTATAAAAACCCACCGGTATGCCCATAGTTTCCGTTATGCAATATTTATGAGTAAAAATTCATTTTGCAAACCCCGTACCTTTGTATAGCCCGCACAGCTGCCTTCCGTTTTGGGAAAATTGTATAAATCGTGGGTATATGCACGAAAATACGGTACATGGAAAAGTATTAACTCGTTGTTACGTTAAAGTATTTCATAGACAGAAAAGTTTCTTTCACAGAATTTAACAAAAATATATGAATATTACCTGCGTTTATCGCGTTACACCCATGCAGACAATATGGGTGACGTCTCAGAATTCAATGTTTCAATAATGGTCGATATTGGTTTGCATATTGTTCCCATAAAACCCGAGGCTAGGTCCACTAAGTAGGAAACAACTAAAACGTAATGACTTCATGTCTGTGTGTAACAACTGGTCAGAGGGGCGGGGAAAGTGTGGAGGTCAGTATCGGAACCATTCGTCACAACCTCAGCGACAAGATGAGACCGTTGATGAAGATGTATGCTGGAGGAGCCAGTTCACTGGAGATGGTTATCAATTTATCTGCTGGGATCCTGCGGCTATCGGAGCGTTGTGGTGGACAAAGGGGGGTCAAGCATTCAGGCGTTTTCACCCGGTCATCTTAAAGGTCATTCGTCTGGCTACCGTTACCCTAGTCATGGGTGTTATTTCAATGGAACAAGGGAACGGGAGTCTCGCTTTGAAGTGATAAATATCTGAGTCAGTTCTCGACTTTGTTCTTCCTATGACGTTACGGAAATGACCCAGCCACACAAAAAGAAGAAAAAATTGGGCGGGCAGGGTGGACTATTGGTGTAGCCTTGTGTCAACTTTATCTAGCGGTTACTGGGAGCTAACCGTGTGATCCTTGGACCATACAAATTGTTTGAGTAACACTGACGTGCCGTGTGGACGTATCAACGAGGGCTAGACAAGAAGCTATGTACACTAGATTTGTAGAGGCATCCACATCTACAGTCCACCAAAGGAACAAACCACGCTTATCCCACGTCTCTTTATTGAAGGAAATTTGAAAGTGAAAGAAAAACTTTATACATAAGTTGTTTTTTTTTTAAATCTAAAATTTACTCGTTCTTTTTTTACAGCGCTTCTATCAAACACTTTTTCTATCAACTCACTTTTTCTATCAACTCACTTTTCTATCAACTCACTTTTTCTATCAACTCACTTAGTCAGGTACAAAGTTTGTACACGCTATTTCTCCCACTTCCCAGATCAAGTTGAAAGTTTGCACAATCATTCATTGTCTGTAACAATGAACCAATCAGAAAACTTACCAATAAATTAATTAATTAGTAGTAATTAAATAATTTTGATATAGGAAAAGGTAAATAATTCTTACATTATTATAAGTTACATTATTATAGGTTTTCAAACCGGAAGTTCTCTAAGCGGAAATAAAATAAAACTTCCTTTCTAAATCACTTTACAAGTTTCCTATTCTGTGTAGAAACTAGAATCTTCTAGAAGCCACGATGTAAGTAAACGTCATCTTTACACTTCTTGTGAGAACTTGACGCCTACACCAAGTGACACATGGGCTTGGAGTGCGAACCAGAGACCTTCGAAACGACAGTCTGGAGCTCAAACCACACGACCTGACAGTCACCCTTATACTGATAATATAGTTTCCCTTTAAAATCTACCGGTCAAAGTAGACTAAGGTAAAAATTAACTGTATGTTTTCGGTCTGTTTAACAAGAGTTTTGTATATCTAACACAACGACCGTCTTAGATTTACTCAAGATTTAGCAAGAACTCACACCACTCCGTCTAATCTCGAGTTTTTGTTTTCCGTCTTGTCTGTTTGTTTCGTGTATTATCAGTGCATAAATTATAATAATTATACTTTCTAGGGTCACATGACGATAAATGTATCAATCACGCGCATCATGTCAAGGCTGAAAAAAAAAAGCACTTTATTTCTATTAATTCCTAACGACATAGGCCTGGAGCCACTATATCATCACCTGATGACGTCATCTGACCTGGTTTGCAGTAAGTTTGTTTGCTGCCAGTCAGCACTCGACCAAGAGACTGACATTTCGTTGGAGACAGTGAGACATCGCGAGTCAGTTGAAGATAGCATACTTTGACACAAGTCAATAGAAGATATCCTACTTTGGAGACAGACACAAGTCAATAGAAGATATCCTACTTTGGAGACAGACACAAGTCAATAGAAGATATCCTACTTTGGAGACAGACACAAGTCAATAGAAGATATCCTACTTGTCTGCTTTGATCCCCTCTCACTGTTTTGTTTAGAACACTTTATGTAGATCTAGTACTGTTAATTTGTTTTGCTACTCATGTTCGGCACGTAACTTTCGATTGTAAACCCACAACCTGACAGACAGACGTCGTCCAATGTTGTACATGCTTGTCAGACATTGGACAGAATTTAAATGATGAGAAATGGAAGTGAACTCCAGACTCCAAGCATTGATTTCGATGGCTAGCATTACCTAGAAACAACAATCATAACAGATGATTAGCTGATCATTCAGAATTGTTAAGAACAGCCCCCCCCCCCCCTGAACTTCCCTTTTACACCAGACGATACAATTGAGTTGTTGTGACATATCTAGCTTCATTAACCCTGGTTACTGTAATAATGATTTAATGAGGCCCTCGCTACCGCCTCGTTTACGGCCGCGAGTCGGTGAGGCGTCAAAAACACACTTAATTGGAAACGGAACGAGGCGGGGGGAATGTGACGATAAGGGATGGGGTGTCCGTGGGTGGGGCGCTCCACGCGGCAGGAACAAAAAGGCGGACAGTTCTCGGGTTAGGTGAAGATGTCCAGTACTCACGAGCGTAGCCCGGTTAGGGACTCGGCACTCACTATCACGAACAATACAGGAAAAAAAAGACGTTGATGTGGAAGAAAGATGGCGGCAGAGTTAAGAGTCTGTGATACACGTTTTTATATCAATAAACAACACGGACAACAAATATTTAGACAAGAACACATGTTTTTTT